>PVHX01011007.1:0-66609 GCA_004024805.1 Geosciurus inauris
TCACATCTTTTTTAAATAAACTTTTCCTTCTGCAATGTCATTTTTAGAACATTTTCTGAGTTCTCAATTTTAGTACTTGTTTTACCCTACTGATTTAATTTTGGTCTCCTATTATGTATTACATTCCTAATATGTTGAATATTTTTATATGTCCTCTATAGTTATCATTTTCTTGAGGTTTTTTGTATATGTATTTTTGTTAGATACAGTTAGTTGTTTTTGTTAATTTCCATTCTCTGCTTCCTTCTTTTACTTTACTTTTCTGTTACTTCTCTTTTTCCTGGGTTTGTCTTTATTTCTGAATTATTTTTCTATTTCCTTCTTTCAATTCTCTTTAAAAATTCTTATTGATCTTTTTTTAAGTCACATTGTTCTGGGTTTGGTAGTTCTGATTTATGTTATTACTTCTTAGTGTCCACTTCAAAGTTTTTTCTGCCTCTACTGTTCTCTGAAATTATATTTTTAATCTGACTAGAAAGATTTATCTAGTGTGTTTTCCTCATCTGTTGATGTTACTTTGTACATTTAAATCTTTCCCCACAATATTTTTGTATAAAGTTTATGTATACTTTCCCATTATTTATGTCCTTTATAAGATATTGCCTTTCTGTATGTTTAAAAATAGGGTTTTTTTAATATGAAGAGTAAGATGTGCCTGTGAAATTTTTTAGATTTTATAGCTAAATCTCCTAGCTCCATCATTATTTTGGAGCCTTTAAATATACAAAAGTTGTTTGAATTGCTAACAGAACAGGTGGCAAAGCTAAAATAATCTGTCATTAGAGAAAGTACATAGACACTTTTGTCCTTGTGTCAAAATACAGTGCAAATGCAGAAACAGAAATGATTTGTTCGAACTATATACAAAACATTTAATAGTATTTGCATAAAAACCAAGAAGAAAATGTTTTAAACCAATAATTTCTCTTAGAAATCACCAGAAAATTTGTTCAGTAACTTTAGCATGAAGGAAAACAATTTCAAAAGACACTAAATTGAAATCATTATCTAGTGGTTTTGCCTTATTTTCATTTTTTTCCTGGTAAACATAAGGTGGTAGTCTATTTATCTGATAACATATGGACTAATAATGTCCTGAATGCTTTCATATAATATTGGATTAAGTCAAAATTAGGGTGGAACAAGATATGGAATCAATATCTTGATACAGGAAGAATAAGTTAGTGATACAGGGTTAAAACCTTGAGAAATAAATGAAAAGAAATCAATATTATAAGAATCTTCAAATGAATAGTGAACTCAATCTTCCATGGAAAGTTTTTGCTACATTCAATTATTTGTTTGCCATTGAAATCTTATTTTGAGTGCTTATCATTTCAGTTAATAATAACTGCATCTCTGCAATTCACATATTGTTAGTAATTTTCTGTGCTTATACTTTAGTTATTTCTACACAAATGTACAATAATCATCAGAAGAAAGGGATAAAGAAGGTCATTTCATACTGCTTAAGGGAATTATACATCAACAAGACACAACAATCTTAAATATCTATGCCCCAAACAATGGGGCATCTATGTATGTCAAACAAACCCTTCTCAACTTCAAGAATCAAATAGACCACAATACAATAATACTGGGTGATTGTAACACACCCCTCTCATCACTGGACAGATATTCCAAGCAAAAACTGAACAAAGAAACCACAGAACTCAATAAAACAAACATTATTCTAGACTTAACAGACACACATAGAATATTCTATCCTTCAACAAGTGAATACATATTTTTTCTCAGCACCACATGGATACTTCTCCAAAATGGATCATATGCTATGCCACAAAGCTAGTGTTGGCAAATACAAAAAAATAGAGATACTACCCTGCATTCTATCTTACCATAACAGAATGAAATTAGAAATTAATGACAGATTAAAAATTAGAAGCTACTCTAAAACCTGGAGACTCAATAATATGCTATTGAATGCTGCATAGATAACAGAAGATATCAGGGAGTAGATCAAAAAATTCTTAGAAGTAAATGAGAACTCTGATACAACATATCAAAACCTGAAGACACCAAAAAATTTCTAGAGGCACATGACTTACTGAAACAGATCAAATACAAGCAAGGAATAAATAGAAGATGCCATCAAAAGCCTACCAACCAAGAAAAGTCCAAGACCAGATGGATTATCAGCAGAGTTCTACAAGACCTACAAATAAAAACTAACTCCAATACTCCTCAAATTATTCTAAAAGGAGGAAACCTTTCTGAACTCATTCTATGAGGCTAGTATCACCCTAATATCAAAGCCAGACAGAGACACATCAAAGAAGAAAAATTTCAGAGCAATATCCCTGATGAACATAGATGCAAAAATTCTCAATATCATTTTGGCAAATCACACACAATACATATTAAAAACTAGTGCACCATGATCAAGTGGGGTTCATTCCAGGGATGCAAGGTTGGTTCAATATACAGAAATCAATAAACATATTCCATCATATCAATATACTTAAAGATAAGTATCATATGATTTTATCAATTGATGCAGAGAAAGCATTTGACAAAATACAGCACTTTTTCATGTTTAAAACACTAGAAAAACTAGGGATAGTGTGAACATACCTCAACATTGTAAAAGCAATCTATGCTAAACCCAAGGCCAATATCATCCTAAATGGAGAAAAATTGGAAGCATTCTCTCTAAAAACTGTAATAAGACAGGGATGCCCTCTTTCAACACTTGTATTCAACACAGTCCTTGAAACTCTAGCCAGAGCAATTTGGCAAAAGAAATTAAAGGAATATGAAGAGGAAAAGAACAACTCAAATTATCATTATTTGCTGAGGACATGATACTATACTTAAATGATCCAAAAAATTCTACCAGAAAATTTCTAGAATTAATAAATGAATTCAGCAAAATTGCAGGATATAAAATCAATACCCATAAATCATATGCATTTATATACATCAGTGATGTATCTTCTCAAAGAAAAATCAGGAAAACTATCCCATTCACAATAACCTCAAAAAATAAAAAATAAAATACTTGGGAATCAATCTAACAAGAGAGGTGAAAGACCCCTACAATGAAAAGTACAGGACACTAAAGAAAAAAATTGAAGTCCTTAGAAGATGGAAAGATCTCCCATGCTCTTGGATAGGCAGAATCAATATTGTCAAAATGGCCATATTATCCAAAGCTCTATACAGATTCAATGTGATTTCAATTAAAATCCCAATGTCAGTTCTTATAGAAATAGCAAAAGCAATCATTAAATTCATTTGGAAAAATAAAAGACTCAGAATAGCTAAAGCAATCCTTTGTAAGAAGAGTGAAGCAGGAGGTATCACAATACCAGATTTTAAACTGTACTAAAAAGTTATAGTAATAAAAAGAACATGGTATTGGCACCAAAATAGACATGTAGATCTATGGTAAAGAATAGAAGAAACAGAGACAAACCCACATAAATACAGTTATCTCATACTAGGTAAAGGTGCCAAAAACATACACTGGAAAAAAGATAGCCTCTTCAACAAATGGTGCTTGGAAAACTGGAAATCAATATACAGCAAAATGAAACTACACCCCTATCTCTCACCATGCACAAAACTCAACTCAAAGTGGATCAAGGACTTAGGAATTAGACCAGAGACATTGTGCCTAATAGAGGAAAAAGTAGACCCAAACCTTCATCATGTCAGATTAGGCCCTGACTTCCTTAACAAGATGTCTAAAGCACAAGAAATAAAATCAAAAATCAATAAATGAGAATGATTCAAACTAAAAAGCTTCTTCTCAGCAAAAGAAACAATCAATGAGGTGAACAGAGAGCCTAGATTCTGGGAGCAAATTTTTGCCACACACACATTAGATATAGCACTAATCTCCAGGATATATAAAGTACTCAAAAAACTTAACATCAAAAACACAAACAACCCAATCAATAAGTGGGCTAATGAGCTGAAGAGAAACTTCTCAGAAGAAAATATACAATCTATCAACAAATATATGAAGAAATGTTCCACATCTCTAACAATTACAGAAGTGCAAATCAAAATTACTCTAAGATTTTGTCTCACTCCTGTCTAAATGGCAGTTATGAAGAATACAAGGAACAATAAGTGTTGGCAAGAATATGGAGGAAAAGATACACTCAAACATTGATGGTGGGACTGCTAATTGGTGCAACTAATCTCGAAAGCAGTATGGAGATTCCTTAGAAAGCTTGGAATGGAACCACCATTTGACCCACATATCCCACTCCTTGGCATACTATAGTAACACAGCCTTTTCACAATTGCTAAACTGTGGAAGCAACCTAGATGCCCTTCAATAGATGAATGGATAAAGAAACTGTGGTATGTTTACACAGTGGAATATTACTCAGCACTAAAATAGAATAAAATTATGGCATTTGCAGGTAAATGGATGGAGTTGGAGAACATCATGCTAAGCAAAGTAAGCCAATCCCAAAGAACCAAAGGCTGAATGTTCTCTCTGATTAGTGGATGCTGATCCATAATGGGGGTAGGGGCTGGGTAGGGAGCATGAGAGAAATAGAGGAACATTGGATAGGGCAAAGGGCAGGGAAGGGAAAGGAGGGGGCATGGAGGTAGGAAAGATGGTGAAAAGATATGGACATCACTACCCTGGGTACATGTAGGAAGGCATAAATGGTGTGACTCTACCTTGTTTACAACCAGAGACATGGAAAATTGTGCTCCATATGTGTACTATGACTGGACATGTATTCTACTGTTTTAAAAAATAAAAAAGAAATAAATTAAAAAGAAATAATCAGCAAAAGTCTTCCACTAAAATAAAAAAGTCTATATATGTACTTGATTCAATGGTATTTAAACAAAAATGATAAAATCTATGCTTGATTGAGAAAATGACAAATATTTGTTGATCTTATTCTTTCAAATAATAGCATATAATGGTACACTTTGATAATGTCACAGAATACAGCACCAAAATGAGGACATATTGGGAGTAGCAAAGCTTCAGGTCTGAGTTCTGTTTCTCCAAACCACTCTTTGAGGGATGATGCAGATATATTTGATCTTGTTTGTGTGAATTTTGGCTTTTCTATGAGGTCTCTATTAATTTATGAACTGTCAACTCCTTTCAACAATGTTTTAAGTGCCATTTGTCTTGTGAATACCAATTATTTCAATAAGAACATTAATTAAACCAAATATTTTCCTTCATTTGTGCAGAAATATAACATTGGTAGATCAAAGTAAAAGTTGCATATTAAATGCTAATTTATCCAGCTATTTTCTTTTGCCTGTCACATATGTATTTATGAGTGGTTGTATTCTAATAATGAAAATACACTCATTGCTACAGGTTTTTTAGGTTAGTATTTAATATATATTTAACATGAATAGAAAATTGAATTGAAAGGAGAATTCATTATTGTCTTAGGAATCAAAAAAACTTCCTTGAAATTGTCATGATTATGGTGTTGACAAATGAATTTAAATATGAACATTCAAATTTAGCATCTTTACCTCCTAACTCTTCAGTAATAAGACAGTGAGATCCATACTAATTAAAGACTCTATTCTTAAAGAGACAATAATATGTCATTCTAGGCAAATGCTAAAGGATCCTTCTTGGGTTATTGTAAACTAATTACATGTTACATATTATAGGTACTTATCACTTATTCTATATAATTGACCATTTTATTCACATTGTTCTGTTAGCTTCTTTTACATCCATTTTAAAAAGTAAGAGTTATAATGTCTACTTTAGAAAAATATCATTTAAAATTCAAATCCTTATATAAAGGATTACATGTGTCCTCTTCTACCACATTCTGCATCATGCAGCTTGGGAGTCTCACTGCATGGCAAATGGGTTCTGAGAATTAGTGTCCCAAATGTGAATAGTTCAAAAAACCCATTTTTAATAACTTCCATTTGTATTTCATTCATGCACTTCAATTTCATAAGATTAAGTTTAGTGAAGGAAATTAATGCTACTGAAAGGAGGAAAAACAAAAAAAAATTAAAGAGGAATATGAGTAGTTTTCCACATAACTAGTATATTCATTTAGGAAATGGTAGATCCTTAGATTGAAAGAAAATAATGAGTCAGTTAAAGATTCACAGATTTTTTTTAATATATCTCAAACACTTCTAAACACATAGTTTTAAAATAGCATCCATGAACCAATCCTTCAATGATCTAATGACAGAACCCTTAATCTCCTGGCTACCACATTCTGCATCAAAACAACCATCTGCTTTCCCCTTCAGGAAAAATGTCACAAAACTACACATACAATAGCCTTCAAAGATGTATTTCCTGAAAATTATTTCACCTTTACTTCCATAGACTATTGTGTCTTCAACTCATTGGTAAGTTTCCTTTTTCTCTCCATGTAGTAATTATTTCAAACCTCTGCTATGACAACAGCATAATCATCCACTTTCTTTTTAATTTGAAGAGAATATCTTCTAACACTACATCTTTCTTTTCTCCTCTAAACCCGGATTTTTATTTCCATTTTATCTATTGGATTTTTTCATACTGTTTAGACTGTTTATTTCTCAAAAAATTCCAGAATTATTCCTTTTTCTTCATTCTCTTACTGGCTGTGTATACAACCTCATGTATAAGAATCACTCACCTAATTATATAATTCTGTGATTGATATTTGTAGCCTGATGTCCTCTTCTTAGTTCCAATTCATATATGAATGCTTTGGGGGCATTTAAACTTTGATCACATAGTCACTCCAAGCTTGAAATATGCCAAACCTAACCTACATAAAATTTGAACCATTTTTCCAAATGTCTTCATTATTTTTATTTCCCCTACAAATAATTAACATGATCTTCCAACAAATACTACAGGTCAGAAATCCTGGACTCATTCTACCCATAAAACTGATCAATAACCAAGTCTCATATTTCCAATTCCTTAATGTATCTCAGATTTGTTCCCTACTTTCCACACTGTCACTGCCTTCATTGAAATCTCCATCTATAGTTATTGTATGAAATTTCCTATTCTTCTTGTCCCTACTACTATTTGTCTTTGGTCTGTCTTCCATATGGATACTAGAAGACCTGAAGGGCAAAACTGATGGCATCTTTATTGCCTATAGTTTGAACTTCAAGCTGCTTGGCATTTCCAAGAAGGCCTTTCTTGTTAGAGCCTTACCTTTAATTTCTAGATCGCCTTTCACAGTCCCTTTTCAGCAGCTTGTTTTTTGTTCTAATAAAATTATTAGAATGCTGAAATTCCTCCCCCAAAAATCTCTCTATGGTTTGTTCTTTCTGACTGGAATGACTTTTTTTCTCTGCTCTTATATTCAAGTGAATATTGACCACTTATGACCAGTTCAAACTCTCTTCTCTAAAAGCTTTCCTGTCTGTCTTGTTCTCTCTCTAGGTGTTACTAATAAGTCTGTTTGTGTCCCAAAAAAACAATAGTTTCTTAAGAAATTTTGTCATATTCATCTTGTATTGAGAATGGCACTATACATGATTATTGATTAAATGATCCTCAGGTGAGGAGGAAGTTTTGTGTTAAAAAAAACCACAACTTAGCTATTTAAATAGAGTAAAATAAAAAGAGCTAAATTACATCTAGGCCCCCTTTTTAGCCCTTTGCTCATTGAAAAGTTATGGATCTTTGGGTTGGTAGATAAAGAGAATACATTTTTTATGAATGACTGGCAATTCTGAAAGACTTGTCAAAGTTGATTGTAGAGTATAAATAGAAACATTGTGAAACTTCATTTTAACTACACATCTAAAAGATGAAATAGTAAATATTCATTCTTTTATTTTTAACTTTCACGTTACAAATGTAAATCATTTAGGAATAAAATCATGGGTAGCAGACAATAAATACTGCTGATTTTCTTTAAGCTTCATAGAGTTTGATGTAAGTAGGTCATCAGAGCACTGATTCCTATAGCAAGACGTCACCAAAACAGAAGAACACTTTGACGATCCACATTTTAGAATCTCTCTGTAAGAGAAAACACATTTAGCTGTAGTAGAATAAAATCGTGTATATTGTCAAAACCACTGAGAGCTGTCAACAGATAGATGGCCCACGTGTGGTTGTTTGAACGCGAAAAGCACCTTACATTCTGGAGATGGCTCCAACTTCCGGCTGACAGATACATCGTGGTGATGTCGTTTAACTTTCTTTCTGTATCAGCTTTGTGTAAGTCGGTTTACATTTTTTCCCCTGTAGAAAATAAGACCCTCAACCATTAAATAAATAAATTAACAAATAACCTAAGAAAAATAAAAATTGTTTAATGCCTTTGTCCTGTTTCTTCCCTTCTCCTTTGTTCTTACTACCCTCTTCCTCCGCTTCTCTTTTCTCCCTTCTAATTGACTATTAATAGATGTAGCCTTAAAACATGTAGAATGAAACAACCTTTACTATTTAAATCAAGATTGCAATCTTTTTTTAAATAATTTTTTAATTGTTGATGGATCTTTATTTTATTCATTTATTGTTTGTATGTGGTGCTGAGGATCGAACCCAGTGCTTCACGCATGCTAGGCAAACGCTCTACCACTGAGCTACAGCCCCAGCCCCAAAATTGCAATCTTATCCTAAAATTATGTAGGTGCAATCCAGGAGTTGGCATGTTCAATACTATATTTTTAACATTGTAGATATCTGCCTTTATTTCTAGAGTTCTTATTTTCTCATTTGGCATAATTTCTGTTTTCCATTTTGGTACTAACTCCCAGAAATGAAGTATTTATCACAAAATATTTTTTTCAGACATAATAACTTTGTTTATTTCCAAAGCTCAAAAAATATAATTTCGAAAAAACATACTAAGATTCTCTTAAGGTAGCTTTGGTCTCATAAATTCAATTAATAAAAAAAACAGACTTACTTTTAATACCTGCTTAAACCATTTCAAGTGGCATTGAGAGGGTAGATATGTTAAAAGTATTTTGGTCATGAAGAATGGTACAGAAAATTGCGGTAATTGGTGAGGACAAGAAATCTCACCGACAGAGGGGAGAAGTGGGGCATAAAAGACCATCTAAAGAGAAAGAGAAAAGAGACTGTGAATGAAGCCAAGGCATGCTGTGGGAAAGGAGTACCATAAAGGGTATAGTTCTCTTGGTTATCTTTATTGTTATTTCTTTCTCAAATAAATTATAGAGTATGTCTTGTGCTCTATACTTTTCTACAGAGAAACACTAATAAATCTATTTTCCCAATTTTCTTACTTTCATGTATCTCTATTTGCTCAGTGAAAAGACATTAGAAGTGTCGAGAGTCTGATGGGAGTGGGCAAGCTTAGGTCAGATGCTTTCAGAATGAAGACAATCTGCAAGAATTTTAAAGTGTGACCTCTGCAGTGAGAGAAAATGAAAAATAGCCAAATCTCCACATGAGAGAGATGTTGGACTGTCTTCCAATGTCAGCTCTATCTGATTTATATTAAGTAAGCAGATTTCCACTCCAAGAGTATAAAAGAAAAGATGATTCCAATACTGTTTTCCTGATAGTCTCAACAACATAACAAAACAAAAAAAGGAAAACAAAGTATTCGGATTGACTATACCTTTTCATTGTTTTAAATTCATATGTGAAGCATAAACTTGCAAAAAATGCATTTGTAATCATTTTTAGTTTTCCAGGGGCTTTCAGAAATAAAAATGAAAAGGGTAAAACCCACTGATTAGTAAGCTTTATAAATCCCTTAACTCTTAGAACCCATAAAATATAAATGACAAAATATCTACTTCATACAATTGTTTTGATTATTGAGATAACATTTATAAAACTCATGTAGATACTCTAAAGTTTTACAAAACTGCTAAATATTATTGTTTGACAGTATCCCATTTGGAATTAATAATGTCCTCATTCTCAGTCTATCCATTTTAGTCATTCCAATTCTTTGTGTCTTCAAATTCTTTGTATGATTTCTCAAGACAAAATTTTATAGTAAAATATTTTCTCTACTCACTACTTTCATTAAGGCACATTAATAATACCTGGGCTTTAGGGTCACCTAGAATTAATTTTTATCTTGAGTGTTAGTCCAATAATTTCTAGTTGTATGACATTTGGTATGTAACTTTTACTCTTTGAGATCTTTAACTTTTTAATTTATAAAATGAAAATAATATTAGGATGCAGAATGTAGATTTATGTGTTGACTGGTTTGTAGCTAGTGTAAGCTCCCAATGCCTCAGTCATAGCATTTCTTATTTATTCCCTAAATAAATAATCATCAATAGCATCCTTGCCCCACTTACCTTCTGTTATGCCTACCTAGGAGAATCACAACCATAGATAGCTGGGTATCGTCTCCTTGTCCAAAACTGGCCTGGACAGTAGAATTACATAATTTCCTAGATGGGTCTTATAAAATTCATGGTCTCAACCTGAGTGGAGTTCAGTGCCTAGAGATTAAAATTCTAAGATTCCCTCAAGCTCCTCTCCAATCCCCATAACAACTACTTCATATTTTTCTTACTTTCTTCAAACTTCCTCCTTTTTCTCCTCCATCTCCACCCCAAGCAATGTGAATACAGAAGTTTGAATTTCTCAAACTTCTCCTGCTTGTCCTGCATCCAGATTTTGAGTTTCTTCCTTCTCGTCTCTTGTTGTAGAGAGAAATCCTCTTTCTGTCTAAAGCTAAGCTTTCCTCCAGGGTTTTGGATGCTAATCTGTCTTGATTAGTCAAGTAACAACATATAAGCATTATATTCTGTTTGTCATTGACAAATAACAAATGTTTGTATTTATGAGGCACAGGGGATGTTTCCACATGACTCTATGTTGTGGAATGAGCAGATCTGGATAACTAACACATCCATCACCTTACATACTATTTCTTTGTGGTTATTATATTGAAAATTGTCTCTTTTAGCAACTTTGAAATATACAAAGCATTATTATTATTATTATAGTCACCTTTTTATGCAATACACCACCAGAACAACTTATGCTTGTCTAAAGTACTATATCCTCTGAACAGGATTTATCTTATCCCTGCTTACCACCTACAGCTTCTATTAACCACCAGTCATTACTCTACTTCTATGACTCCCTTTTTCAGATTTCACATATAAGCGATATTATGCAAAACTGGCTTTCTGTGTCTATCTTATTTCATTTAGCATAATGTCCTCTAGATTCATCCATGCTATTGCAAATAAAGAATTTCATCCTTTTATGACTGAATAGTATTCCATTATTTATGTATATACTGCATGTTTATACATAAACCCATTCATCTATGGATGAGCACTTAGTTTGTTTCTGTATCTTGGCTGTTGTAAATAATGCCACAATAAGCACGGGAGTGCAGCCATCTTATCAATGTATTAATTTCAATTCCTTTGAATACAAGGTCTAAAATGGATTGTTAGATTATATGATAATTCTATTTTTAGTTTTATGAGGAGGCTTCATAATGTTTCCTAAAATGGTTTTGTTAATTTACAGTTCCACCAAGAGTGTACAGGGATTCTCTTTTACCCACATACTTGCCAATACTCACCATTCACATTTTTGATAATAGCCATGCTGAATTGTGAGATGACATCTCATTATTATTTTAATTTAAATTGCCCTGATGATTAATAATGTTGAGCATTTTTAAATATATCTCTTGACCATTCAGAAATGTCTATTAAGATCCTATTTTTGCTTTTGCTGCTTGTGCTTTTAGGGTCATATCTATGCAGTCATTGCTTATACTGATGTCATGGAGCTTTGCCCATGTTTTCTTCTAGTAGTGTTATAGTTTCAAATCGAATGTTTAATTGATTGTAAATGCATGGGTTTATTTCTGGGTTCTCTGTCTGACTCAATTAATTGATGTGTTTATTTTATGCCAGTTTTTATTATTATTACTTTGTAACATATTCTGAAATTAGGTAGTTTGATGCCTCCAACTTTATTCATTTTGCATAAGATTGCTTTGACTATTTGGGGTCTTTTGTGATTTCATATGAACTTGAAAATTATTTCCTCTATTTCTATGAAGAATGACAGTGACATTTTCAAAAGGATTGTGTTTGACCTCAACAAAATCTTACTAAATAGTATTTAACAGTACTTTAAAAGAATTATTCACCCTCATCAAATGGAATTTATCCTTAGGACACAAGAATGAATTGACATATAAAAATAAACAAATGTGATCTAGCATATTAACAGAATGTATAACAAAAATATGATCATCACAATAATTGCAATAAAAGCGTAGTTGACATAACTTCAAACCTTTTCAGCTTGAAAATTGTGAACAAAATTGGAATAGAAGGACTATTCCTCAACACAATAAAGACTATATTGATAAGGCCATAGCTAACATCATACTCAATGGTGAAAATCTGATAACTTTTCCTCCAAGATTTGAAACCAAGTAAGGATGTCCATACTTACTACTTATATTCAAAATAGGACCAGAAATCCTAGCCAGAGAAAGTAAGTAGAAAAAGAAATAAAAGGCGTCCAAAGGAAAAAGAAATATGTGAAACTGTTATTTTAATTGATATTAACTACCCAAAACCCTAAAGACTCCACTAAACAACTATTCAAACTAATAAGTGACAAGTAAAGTTGCAGATTATAAAATCCACATAAAATTCAGGAGTATTTCTGTATAACAACAATCTATCTGAAATAGAAATTAGTGAAACAATTTCACTTAAAATAACATTACTTAGCAGTAAATTTAAGGATATGAAAGGTCTGTACACTGAAAACTATTATTATTGATGAAAGTTTGAAAATAGAAGAAATTAATGGAAAAGTATCCCATGCTTCTGGATTGAAGGAAGGAATATTGCCAAAATGTCCTTATTATCGGTAAGCAATTTTTTACCTCCTTTGTTAACTGTACCTCAATGTAATACTCTCTATTATTACTTTTATAGCACTCAGTTTTCTATTCCTTCTTTTTCACTTGGTGAGCTCCTTTTCTGTCCCTCTCTGTCTCTGTGTCTCTGTCTTTGTCTCTGTCTCTCTCTCTCAATGTTATTGATATCTAAGACAGTCTCTTATTTTCTTTTTATCTAGACATAGACACACTATTTTTGGAATCTCCTTTCCTCCTTTGATCCCCACTCTAGGAGTAAGTAATTTCCAATTCTATATTTGCATTGTTTCTCTTTTCCTGCCTCCTGGAAATGTCTCTGGACACAGCACATTAGTAATAGGTACATTGCCTAACACTTCAATGTCCACCTTTGACAGCAAAATGAAGTTAAGACATCAGACCCTCTTCTCCCATTTTCCATGTTCCAATTAAACTTCCAGCTAGTTGCCAAAGCTATAAACTTCATTTTTGCTCTCATTCGCTTTTACCACCCATCCTCCATTACTTTACTAATCTCTGAATCCTAGAGACCAACGTACTCTATTTCCCCCAAACTTTTATTTCTACCCATCACCACTTTTCTTCCTAATCAAGACTCTGGCCTCTTTCCTTTCATTAGTAAGGAGTCAAATGTATTAATCTTTTTTCATGGAACCTGGATTACTCCATCTGTCTTTTTTCTAGTAGCTGGAGCAACATTCCTAAAATGCAAATCTGATTATATTGCTA
This sequence comes from Geosciurus inauris, assembly GCA_004024805.1. Classification (NCBI taxonomy): domain Eukaryota; kingdom Metazoa; phylum Chordata; class Mammalia; order Rodentia; family Sciuridae; genus Geosciurus; species Geosciurus inauris. The sequence goes on from PVHX01011007.1 coordinate 13,560, forward strand.
TGCAGCTTAAAATCTTCTAATGGTTTCCCGTTGTACCGTGAAATTTTTCCAAATACTAAAACATGCAAGGCCCTTTAGAACTTCATTCAAACTCTAGAGCTTCATTCATTTCTTTATTGACATGTCAATTTTGTACCAAAACCTTACCAAGTGTAATGTACTATTCTGAGCATTTGAGTATCAGAAGTTAAATAAATAACATTGCTGACCCTTTGGAACTTGTGTGCTCTTTTTCATATGTCATTGATTGCCTGGCTCCACCTGTGCAGAGCTGTCACCAGTTTTTAATGGCTTAGAGAGTTATCTTTGTAGATGCTCTTCTTTTAGAGAGAAACGATTTCTTCAACGTTTTTCATCTGACCTTTGGACTCAGCTTTCATATCATTTCTGCGAATTTGAAAGGCTATTATATTATAATATTCCAGGCAGAGGGAGAGCTTAAACACAGGGTAGAAACAAGAGATCAAAATCAGCATGGTTATAATTTGGATACAGCAAGAAATTGGAAAGATGATTTTAGGTTGACTCCAAGATTTCTCAGTTGGGTCGAGGAAGGTTACATTTATTGATTTTCATGATGAAGATTTTCATGGGTTGGTAATGAGTGTTAGATAAACATAGGACCTCTAACAGGACGACTTGGGTAAGTGAGAAATACAGTTTGCCTTGAATGTACAGTGTTAGTTGGAGTAATGATATTGGTTAAAATACTCAGAGAAAGGGTATAAGATAAGAAGAAAATGTTTAAGTTTAAGAATTCATGAATTTATAATTAAAGATCCAAGCTTTGTCTCCTATTCATAGCATTATCTCCAAACACACTACCTCACATAGCAAATTGATTTTTTACATTAATCTGTGTATTTAACTTTTAAACCATTTTATTTTCTTTATTTGTTGAAAATTATGAAAAAAGAACACAGAAGTACTCAGGTCAAAAGTAAGTGAATGAAGAGTTTTATAATGCTTAGATCTATAATATATTTATAAGAGCTTCCTATTTTGTACACTTTAGCATAATCCTTAAGTCTAAAATTATCCATTTCTCTTAGGTCTTGTGTCTCTAAACATGAAGGTTACTGAGGACTTTAAGCAGTCACTATCTGTAAGTTTTCAGAAAGAGAATTTGACATAATCTAGTCCTGCTGGCAAAGAGAATATAAAGCAGAGAGTGAATCATTTATTCGCTTTGATCCACAGATCATTTTTCTCTTATTCTTACTAATGTAACTCAATTAATGTATTTCATTAAAAATAACAAAATGACTTTAACAAACATTTTTAGATGTCTTCAACAAATTCTTGTTCACTGGTTGAGGAGATCCACTAAAAGTTCCTAATTACAGGGGACAGACATACGTGAGTGGTGGGAACACAAGGTTAAGAACAGTCTATAAAATGAGCCCACTGTGCTGACCCCCACATGTATTCTTTTACAAACAGCAATTTACCTGCACCCCTGCCTGACTTAAGTGGACAGGATAAGTTATATTTCTCAGCAAACTACCCATTAGCTGCAGGAGAAATGCAGGCCAAAATAATGTAGATAATGAAAGACAGTGGAAAGAATTTGACATTATTTTCATATATAAATATATGAATACACCATACTGAATCATACCATTGTGTATTTCCATAAGAATGGAGTCCTAATTAGAATAAGATATACTCCACTCTTGTATAATTTTATTAAAATGGATTCAACTCTCATGTATAACTAAAAAGAACAAATTTAAAAAAAAAAAGAAAAAGAACAGAAACCTAAGTTACCTGGAAGAGAGAGACTTTTGTGACACTTCTCATATCAGATCCCAGAACTCAGGGAGATAAGTATAATTCCTCCTAAAAAGTCTGTAAGAATTTATGGTTAAGAATCCAATTAGAACTGGTCAGCATAGGCCAAGGTGACCTAAAGTTGTCTGGTAATGAAGACTTAAAAGTCTGATATCATCCTCCTGTTAGTCAAAGGTCAAGAGGAGGACCTAGGCATGACTCTGTGGAAACTTTTCTGGGATCCCCAAACTGGAGTACAGGAGTGGCACACTGTCCCTTTCTTCTCTGAGAGGACCCACACTCTCTCTTGAGAGTTTCCCGTTAATAAACTCATTCTTGTTACTGTGAGCAACGTGTCTGAAATCTTCCCGACTGGATGGCAAGAATTAGAGCCTGAATTGGGGTCTTCACACTGTCTCAGTTTCTAGGAAGGCCCCAGATCTGTCACGCTAGGACAGATCACTATATAGTGTTTTAATTTTCACCAGTGATATTCTGGTAGTTAAGTGTCACTATATAGTGTTTTAATTTTCACCAGTGATATTCTGGTAGTTAAGTGAAATGCTTAATTCTGTTTTACAAATTATTTTGTCACATATATTTGATTACATATTGTCATTAATTTCAATAGTATAAAGTCATTCACATTTTTAAAATGGGAATAAAGGGTTGGCTAATTTAAACAACATTGCTTACACATTTCTTCATTGAAACAGTTTACATTTACTAATTTAAAATAAATAAATATGATAATAATAGAAAGCATGCCTGCAAATTGACACTGATTACTTAAGATTGCTTCAGTGTTCATTAAAAAATATTTTTTAAATTCACAAATTTTCAAATAAAAACAAAAGTAGGTTAATACTTTCCTGAATCTAGGATTTTTCAAATTGCTTTTTAATGGTGGTCTAAGGAAAATTCATAATACACTTTTCAAATGTCTTTGTTATTATGTAAATGCTTTGAATTCATAAGCTTAGAAAAAAATTGAGAATTCAAAAATACTGAGCCCTTTTCAAGACTGTGTATTTCTTAGTAAATCTCAAAAATAAATACTTATAGATGTGTGTGGCATGGTGCTTTATGAATGGCTGGCAAAATGTTACTATTTACTATACCAGTGGGAAGTGTAAAAGGAAAAGCAGTTTTGCATCTGTGGGTTCTTTGGAACAAAGCTACAATTTTTTGTCTTTTGGAATGAGCCAATCAGAGGCTGCGTTTGGTGTGAAGCTGATGAAGCTCTCTCCAACTGGCAGTTCTGCCTTCTGTGTTACCAAAAGCTAGTGGCTGGTTTGCTGAAAAATTTAGCAGTACGAATTAAGTGCTCATTAGCTAAAATATCCAGTGGAGATCTGTGTTAATGGTTTCAAAACATTGCCTTGTTAAACACTGGAACATGGTTCCTCTCTGCTGTATGTTTTAATTATATTGTGAAACCATTATTACTGCATGCATTTGACTGGCCTCTAACACTTCTGATGCTTTTCATACCTAAAAGTTTGTTTCAGTCCTGCAACATACAAAGGAGGTAAGCTAAGAGGAGAGTATTTCATGAAATGAGATAATGTAAGACAGTGACATGTTAACTACAAAACTACTGGAATTTGGGGGTTTTTTTTGGATGAGAAATGAGGGCAGAGACACTACATGATCTATTTCAGGTTACAAAACACTGCGATAATTGGAACCCAAGTCTTCTCACTTGCACTAAAATTTGTTTTTTAGTTTTTGTATTCACCATTCACTGTTGAAGCTATAGGTAGTCAATATAAAAAGGAATGAGATTTGTAAATGACCTTATATAAGACTAGGACATTTTGCAAAGTATATTTAGAGTTACACAGTTAGCTATTAAGAGAATATATACTTAATTTTTAAAATATAAATTTGGACTGTATTCTGCCAGAATTAATGGAGTAAAAAGTGTCCCTGACACTGTAGGTAAATTTAGTGTGATATGAAATATGACAGTGCAGCCAGGTCTTCATCAATAATCCAGAGGAAAGTTTTTTCATTTCATTAGTAAATTTTGGTTCACCTTCCATTCACTAATGTGTTTCATGTAACTTCTGTATTAATGTCCATTAGTCATTCTTTCTTCTCTAATTTCACAGTGATTATTTACTATAGATAAATTGAATTCTCAGCAAAGAATTAGAGTGTAACTATGTTTTCTCCTTTTTGGACATTAAGCTTTCCATTTCTGTGTGTTTTCTTTTTTGATATAGGCAGTTGAGAACAGGAACTGAGGAAAAGAGAGAAAGAACTCTTGTTTCTAGTCTTGGGTTTTTATGTTGCTTAACTAACTTGTTTGTCCCGCTCACTGCTTGACCTCCATTCAGGATTAGATGGGAGCATTGGAAGAACATAATAATAATGGATATAATTATAAAATAGTAGCAGCACTGTACTTAGTGTTTACCAAAAGCTGACTTCAACACTTCACAGGTCCTGTTGAGAGCTTTACGTGCAGAGTCTCACAAAGCGATAAGTAATTAGATCCAAGTTACACACTACTCAGCGCTGATGCCAGAACTCAAATCCCACATTTGCCTAGCCCCAAAGCTTTCAACCATTGTTCTGTTTCCTCTTCTGGCTCAACTGAAAGTCAAGATGTTCAGGACAAATGTGTATAACCTGTGACCTAGTATGTGGTTGGCTCCAGAAAATGATTTCATTTCAATAGCCAAGGTTTATTTATAAAAAAGTGACAGAAAAACCCCAGAGGTAGTTCTTTCCACAAAGCAGTGAAAGAAAACAAGTCAAATATGAAGACAAGCATCTAATTACTAAGGGTGCTGTCACAGATGCGATTGTGCTAGGTCAGTGGTGATAGAAATTTCAGAGGAGCCAAACATTCCGCTGTGTGCCCATTTTATATTTTGTTCTGGTAAGCAATATGTGATTTGAGACTCAGTTTTGACATTTTTAAGATGAGACTAATAATGATCATATCATAGGTTTACATAAGGATTAAACAGACATACACACATTCACACATTTGTAGTACCTAGTATATCCCTTAAACATAGCAGTTAATCTGTGAGGATTGGGTTTTGTTCCTATCCTGACACTCCATTATGCTGCTGTTCCCAAAGTGGTGAGTGTTGGGTATGATAGTACCAGAACTCAGGCTGGCAGGACCAAGCAGACCTGGCCAGGAGGCTCAGCTGACAGAGGAATAGTGCAAACCCAGACAGCAAACTCTGGATGTTTCAAACCAGTGTGGATTTGTAGTACTCCAAGGTGACTCTAGGTCAACAAATGGGGTTAAACTCAGGCACCCAAGAAAGAACCATGATCAGATATTTAGTACTAATCAAGGTGGTGAGGGCCTACCACTTAAGCAAGAACTTTGAACTCAGAGCCCTACAGGATGACAAGCCAGTATAATGAACCTAGGCAAATCTAGATCAGAGATGAGTAGCACCAACTGCAGAGATTTTGGCACCCAGGTCAGATTGTCCCTGATCTTGAATCACTGCACACTGTTTTTGCCCAGGTAATAGTCAATCCCAGACTATATTGGACATTTAAGTGGTTGTTCTTCATTTCCAAATTGAAAAAGAAAAAAGATAAAGAATTCAAGATTGTGGGGTTTTCTGACGGAGATATGACACTTATATTATGGTCTAGGACTACCATGGTCCCCAAACTTGGCTGTGGAATATCTTGGAAAACTGAGTAAGACAATTTCAGTTGTCTTGTCCTCAGGCATCCTAGCCAGGGCACAGCTATTTAGGATTGTCCTCCTATCTTTGTCTAATGGTAGGATATAGAAAATGCCCAATAAAGCTATGTATTTTCTTAGTTACCTTGAATACCTAAAAGGATTTAGTCTATTTTCATAGAACCTAATGAAACTAGTTAAAAACAGAAAGTTATTCTACAAATTATAAGGATGAGAAATTAAAACAGAGAAGTTATGTTGTTTTTTTTTTTGTTCCAAATAGTTTGTTTCTAGGTTGTCCAGCTAATTGTAGCAAAGTGATAATTTGAATTTAATGAGTGAAACTTCAGATACCACTTACCTACCATACAGTATTTCAGTTTAGAGTGACTTTCCCACCTAAAACCTAAAGCTTTGTGAAAAAAAGAAGAAAGAAAAAATGTCCTTCTTCCCACCTTTCTCCTACTTCCTTTTCTTCTACTGCCTCTTATAAGTGCCCTCATTTGTTTATTTTTGCTTATATTTGGTGGTGGTATGTGTTTTCATAGAAGCAAAGTGTGTTTTAATTACACTTTTCTAAGAAAAAGATAATATTTTCAGAATGAAAATTTAAAGGTAATAGTTCAGTACACATTTTAAGACATAAAAAGTGGAAATGATACATTTTTGACAAGTTTGATACAATCTCTTTTGTTAATACGAAACAAACTACTCAAACCAGCTCAAATAAAATTTGGGCCTTATCACAAATTTAAGGTGAAGTATGAAAAGCTCATAGAAATAATCATAGGTTTGACCTTAAGACAACTGATAAGGGATGTTCCGTTGGCTATAGGAGCAGATGATAGGGCTCCACTTTTCTGCGGTATCATCAACAATCCAGCTGACTCTTGCTTTGAAGTCAGTGTGAGTCATGTTTGGTGGAGACCTTTGACCTGACACCAAAAATGAGATGAGTCAATAAGATTCCATATCTTAAAAACTTAAACTAAAACATGACAATTTAAAGCAGAAACCGTAATAGTCAATAGCTGGATAGAAACAAGCAAAGGAAAAGCAGTGTTGAAAATGGTAACATAAAAATTAGGCTAATGAAATTTTTAATGACATACTCAAAATTATCTCACATTACTTTTTCTGGCTTGACATATATTCTGAGTTGAATTTAAGGGAATTTGGTCAGCCCTGTATGGTTAATCTTCCAAACTAGATATAACACAAACCAATTCACCATCTTACAAAAATTTTAATAGTGGTTTATAGTTTAAGTTCTTTGCCAATCACATAAAAATGTAAAGCAAGTGAAATACTTCACAGTTTTATGCTATCATGTATAAAATGTGGAGCTGAATTTGTAATATTTTTTATTCTATACAAGGGGATGGTAACAATCTTGTTAACATCCATCATTTTTTCTTTTTAAGTTTAAAAGATGATCAAAATAATTATTGGGCCCAACTCAATCTTCATCACTTAATGTTTTTTTTCAGATTATATGTAATATTGATATAATGTATGTGTTAATAAACACTTAACTGCTTATCTTAAGATTAATTCAAGAGTATTTCTACATTTCACACCTATAAACTGAAGCTTTCTACATGTCCAGAATTTGAATGGGGTTTCTGAATGGAAAAATTCTAGCAAACTTGTCTTTGAACTTTCTGAATTCAAGAATCTAGGCTCACATGTTACAAATATATATGTGTAGGCTTTGAGCTAAAGCCCTTCCTTCAAGGTCTTAAAATCTTACAAATCAAACCATTGGGATTCGGCACTTTCATTTAAATGCACAAAAGAATATTAAAGAGTAAGATGACAAACTACTATGTCTATTGGTAATAAAATATATTCAATAGGATTAGTCTTAAAGGATTCAACTGTGAGTGTATGTTTCATTGTCTGCTTGGTGAAATTTATGTGACTTATAGTGCTTGGAGAAGCCCTAGAATTAAGCCAAAGGGACCATCAACCAAAGGGACCATCTAAATAAGGCAGGGATTCTTTCTGTATTATTGGAGGCATAACTTGTACTGGATAAATCTTTGAATCCTAGAAATAAGTCCATCCTTATCTAAATCCTGTTTTGACATTCACTCTTCTTTAAGACTCCATGTATCCTTGGAATGGAAATAACTGTCCCTAACCTACTTAAATACTTATTACTGTGAGGACTAAATGAAGTGGTGCAAATAAATTTCTTAACACAGAGCACATAATAAATGATAGTTGTAGATCACAAGATATAAACTATTAAACAAGATGAATGCTTAATAATACAAAAGTGAAAACACTAGAAATAATTAAGTTTATTTTTAGAATATAAAACATGTCGATGGTTCTAAAGTTTAATTTTCAGGTATTTATTTCCTTTTGATGTTTAAAAGTGGGTTCTCTTGAAATTGCTTTAGGGCAAAAATACATGAACTGAATATAATTACTAAACGGTGTAAAACCTCAAACAGAGAGGTATTTTCTTCCCTGATTATATCCAGTGACTAAATAATCACACTGATACTCCTTAATCCCAAAGTAAATCATGATTAGGTAAATTGTGTACTAAGCCCTGTTTAGAGAGCTTTATCCATCATATATTTAGAAGAAACAAGAGAAAGGTGAATCTCAGTACACAATAGCTAGAAAGCTAAGGCAGTATATTTAATCTTTTTCTTCCATTTAAAGTAATGTGTTTATAGAAATCTGCATGATGAGACTTCTTTGCCCTGGAGAACCACAGAACATGAAGGCAAGCTGCTGAAGATGTCTGGTGCAAATGGTTTCTTAAGAGCTGCAACACTTCCTCAAAGGAAGAAACTTGTTTTAAGGAGAGAGTTCTTGCTCTATTTTTACACTTGAATCATCTTGGACTATTTTCTGGATGGATGGTCAAAAAAAGAAAATATCTTGAAACAGCAGAGTAGAGATGAGTACCTGCTTTGATGGCAGAGACCCTGGCATTGGTCTCCAGTTGGATGCCCAGGGGCCCTAGCTTTTCTTTTCCTCATCTGAAACACTGAGAGATTGTGCAAGAGTTAGTGATTTTTAAAATTGCTTTATTGAACTCTTACCTGAAATAGCATTTTAAGGAGAAGGCAAATATGTGAAACAAAAATAGATACTCTTATTCCTTCTGAAACTCGTGTGTGTGTGTGTGTGTGTGTGTGTGTGTGTGTATGCGTGTGTGTATGTGTGTGCCTTCACACATGTGAAGTAGCCTTGTGTGTGTGTGTGTGTATGCGTGTGTGTATGTGTGTGCCTTCACACCAGAAGTAGCACTATCTGCCTATCTTTCCTCCTCCAGAGCATGACTTCTTCCCAGTAATGGCTCCCTCCCTTCAACTCCTAAAGGGAAGGGATATTCAGAGAAGAGTTTGCATAACTCTGCACCAAATGACCTTCATTGTTCTAAGCTGTCATTGTTAACTTTTTTGAAGAATTTAGTTGGGCAACTTACCAAAGGGAGAAAATATTTTAAAACTTACACATAAATTGACATATTCAAAATTAGAAAAAGTTAGGATTAATAATATTACCAAGATTGACATGATTTCGGGGACACAGGTCCTGGGAGTATAAACTGCTCTAACATTTCTGACATATATTTGACAACATATATTGAAAGCTTTTAAGGCAGATATACCATGGGGCTGAAAAATTTATCTTCATGTAATTTACCTTAAAGAAACAGATGAGAAAAAATAAAATGTAAAATTGGGCTTATTGGTATTATTTATAAGGAAGAAGACTGGAAACCACCTTAGTTATTTGTTAACTTTATCATAAAATTTAAGTACCTATTTGAATACATATTATAAAGGAGTAGTTTTTTGAAAATAGGTAATTTGAAAAAAGTAATAAATATGGGGAACATAAATCTCTTGTTTTTTTCTGGGCGCTGTTGAGAATAGCAACCACAGTGGAAGTCAAATGGCGATTAATTGTGAACTTAAGGCGTTTGCGAAAGCCAAAGTGTCTCCTAAGCGTCAAATAAAAGAGACTTCCATCTCCAGAAGCTAGAAGGCAAACAAAAGCTGAGAATAAAGCATAGGATTTACTTCTAAGTGCAGAAAACACCAGAGAATTTTGGGTTCTTAACCTTGGAAAGAGTTTTAAGCTCAGGATCTTGATTGCAAATGTATATTGTTTTGGATATGAGGTGCCACCACAAAAGCTCCTGTATTAATGCAGGAATATTCAGAGGTGAAATGATTAGATTACAAGAGCTATCTATTCTAAATAGTCTATCCAAGTTTGGATGGAATAACTGGACGGTAACTGTAGGGAGGTGGGGGTGCACCTGGAGGAGGTGAGTCACTGGGGCATGCCCTGGAAGGAGTCATCTTCCCTGTGCACACCCCCATTCCCCAGATGCCATGAGGTGAGCCGCACTCCTCTGCCAAGCCTTCCATCATGGCATGCTGCCTCATCTTGGGCCCATAGCAATAGAGTTGGCCAACCATGGACTGAATCTTGGAAACTGAATCTTGGAAACTGTGAGTCAAAATAAACGTTTCTTCCTCTAAGTTGTTCTTGTCAGGTACTTTGGTCACAGTAACCAGTTGACTAACTTATTGTCTGACTCTGAGATGTGGGATGAGGATGTCTGGGTTACTATGCTTGGAATTTCTGAATCTCCAGGTTCCCATGTGCACAGAACTTGTACAAACAACAAACTTTTAAAAATGTCCCTGGGAAGAAGAAGTTTGCCTATTAGTGTTAATTTTAAATGAATATTGATACAGTAATAAAAGTATTTATAAAACACACAGATGGTATAAAGAATGATAGACAGACCACCACCTACATAAATACAGAGGCCATTACCATTACTTTGAAGCCCAATGTGTTTTCTTCTCTAGTTTCATCATGTTCTCTCTGCAGAGTTGTTATCTGTATTTTGCTTTTTTCATTCCTCACTTCCAAATGATTTCATTATATTATATAAACTTAAATATTATGTTATTTTATTTTACATACGTTTGAGATCTACACAAGTGGAATTATACTGTCTTACCTTTTTTTTTTTTGGTACCAGGAATTGAACTCAGGGGTACTCAACCCTGAGCCACACCCCCAGCCCTATTTTGTGTTTTATGTAGAGACAGGGTCTCACTGAGTTGCTTAGCACCTCGCCATTGCTGAGGCTGGCTTTGAACTCGTGATTCTCCTGTCTCAGCCTCTCAATGTGCTAGGATTACAGGGGTGCACCACTGTGCCCTGTCTTATCTTTGATCAACACTGTGATTTTATTATTACATCTACATGAAATTCAATTATTTTTTAGTATTTCATTATATGAATTTTATATTATTTATGTATTTTTCTGTTAATGTATATTAATTTTTTCAGTTTGAGGTCATTTTGTCTGTTTTCCTACTACAGACTGTGCTGCCATAAATATTCCATACAAATTTCTTGCTAGACTTGCATGAATCTTCTGGGGATTTTGATTTTAGATGACACTTGTGTTCTTTGCATGGCTGGCTACGTGCTGGCTGTTCCTCGGATGATCTCTCTCTTGACTTATCTATTCATAAAGTATAGAAATGCTGAACTTTTCCTTTTCTATTTGTGTAAATTATACACAAATTGAAAATTTCAATTTGCAAAAATTTCAAAATTGAAATTTTGAGGAATTTTCACAATTCTTCAAAGAAAGAAACTTGTTTTAGGGAGAGAGTTCTTGCCCTATTTTTACACTTAAATCATCTTGGACTATTTTCTGGATGAATGGTCAAAAAAAGAAAATATCTTGAAATAGCAGAGTGGAGATGAGTACCTGATTTGATGGCAGAGACCCTGGCATTGGTCTTCCTGAGTGGCCAGGGAACTTGTAGTATCATGGGGGCAGGGCATGAAAAATAATGACTTGATTGTATACCATCCTGTAACTAAATCTTGGGAATTTCTGTCTCATTAAAAAGACAGCTGAAATTGTGGGGGAAAATATAAAACTGAAAAGAACTTAAGACTAAACACCTGTTAAATAAGTTATTACCATGCACTTAAGATGCTCAAAGACCCAACTTTTCATTCTGTGTCCATGTAGAAAACAAGTTGAAGCAAATGGAATGTTATCTTCCTGGTCTTATTTTCCTTTTGTTTTAATTTTAAAAGTAAATCTAACTGGTTAACAGATGAATTTTGCAATTTTTTTTAAACTGACTGGGAAAGTAATTTACAAGAACCTTTACAAAGAAATGCCATGTTGATAATTAGATTTTCAAAATGGAAATATTCTTTGTTTGATTTTTTAAAATGCTAACTCAGGCCGATTTCTACCAAGATTGCACAATTATCCATTTCCCCACTCAAGTCTTTACTAAAACGCTTAGAAATTGAGATGTACCTGTTTTGCATTTGATTGTTAAGTTGAATTTGGGAGGTGACACTACTTGGTTTTCATCTGCCTCATTCAAATGCCAAGTAAATTTCCCAAATGCTCTGCTGCATTTCAGGATATATTTGGTATGATTACCAGAATAGCAAAACAAAAAATAAGAACAACTCAAACTAGATGCCCAGTTAAATTTAAATATCAGATGAATAAAGAATAATTTTACATTAGGAGTATGTGCTAAATTATTGGTTCTTTATATGAAATTCAAAACTAGCTGGGAGTCTTGTATTTTACCTAGTGGCACTACTTTGGTAAAACATGAAGTCAAATTGAAAAGAAAAATTGAACTTTAGGGAAGGGTCAGAGTGCACACCAAGCAAGTGAAAAGCATTAAATTGCCTTGGGTTAGGAAGTTAAAGACTGTAGTTTTTCAGATTTGATAGAAAGGACCAACACCTGACTTGGATAAGAGGCTCATAATGACTACCCCATCATTTTTATTAGAAATTTGGGTAATGTATGTTATAAATAGTATTAAAATATTCTATAGCTCCAGTTTTGGACATCCTGGACATTCCAGATTGTCTGGAAGGTTTAGGTAGAATAGAAGGGCATACACTTATTGGGTAAAGTAAATAAAATCCCCAGAACATAAAAATAAGTGAAAATTACCATTACAAATAGATAAGAAGTGTGCCACTTACTTTGTTCAGTTCAGAAACTCCCAGGAGGCTACACTATTGTCAAAATTGGGTTTTTCTTTTCTTTCTAGTAATCTTCCTTCTTTGTGGGCCATAATTAGTTCCTGAAATTCCATTACTTTATCTTATATTGTTGGTCATTATTAAAATGGCAATACCCTGTGGTGCTTTATTTTTTTCTAAGCAGTTGTGAGCCAAGATGGAAAATTATCATTGGAGATCCAAACCCTTACTTCACATTAGAATTTCCCGGAGAGTTGGAGGAAACAAACAAACAAACAAACATCCCACCAATACTCATGCACTTGCTCCATTTTCAGAGAATGATTCAGGTTTTCTAGATAGGGTCTAGCATTAAACATTTTTAAAAAGTTTACCAGGCAATTTTTGTATGCAACCAATATTAACCATTAGTTGATTGAAGTATTGAATATCATATTTGTAGGCATCAGGATAAAAGGAAGTTTAATGGTATGAAAAGGACTGAATTTTCAGGCCTGCAGATGCACAAAAGCAGGTTTGATTGCAGTCTTTGGTATCCTTACAGGGAGATTCTTAGGTGTTTTTTGCTCAAGAATAACTTTTTATTTATTTATTTTTTTACTATGTACCCACTTTTACTTTTATTTTTCCCATTTGCTCATCAACAATTTTTTTTGTAATTATTAACACATATTGTACACACTCATGAGTTTCAATATATGCCTATATCATACTGTGACCATATTCACCCTCGCTAATACCTCCTCTTAACTTCTTTTTCCCCACCTCCTGTCCCCTTCCCCTTCCTAATAGTAAGAATGGGTTTTATGTTGTTTGAACTCATCCTTATCTCTTGAGCAAGTCTGGATTACACCCAGTGAACTGAGTGTAGACCTGAGATGGTTAGTTCTGCTTCTTCCACATGTGCTTAGAAAGACCTATTCTCAAATACAAAAGTTTGTTAGTTCTCATCTAGTTACATATTTTTGTGCACGTTTTTGCAATGGATTTAAGACTCAAGTGGGTGTTTTTTATTCTCTGTAAGGATGATTCTCTAGGGAATATGTGTTCTATTTTGTTGAATAATCCTTAGTGGATGAGGTAAAGGATTTTGAAGAAACTGACACTGCTGTATGCAAAGGTAGAGTGGGCTTTTCCTTAAACATCACACATCACAAATAATTTGTCATAGTATGACAAACTTGGTCTTGTTAGAGCCTATTCTGTTAAGAATTATATATTTTATTATTGTGTTTTTAAAATACTAAGCCAACTTGTATCAGTTGTATCACTGAACTAAATATAGCTTGGTTATACCTCTGTCATATATATATGTATATGTATAGGTATGTATGCATATTTGTCAATTTTTACTTATGGTTTTGTGTCTATATTTTATGAAAGTGATTATTTTATAATCTTCTGAAAAGAAAAGAGACTAGGTTTCTCAAAATTGATAAAATTGATTTTATTTTGTTCATCATTCTCAATTCCCATATCTTTTGAAGTTGAAATAATCTGTTTTGCTTTTTGGACAAGTCAAAGAGGGAACTACTCTGCATATGCACAGTAAATAATGAGCACAAGATATTCATCTTAAATGGTTGTAGAAAAGATGCATATTAACATATACTAAGAAAATACGGATAAAGCCAGGGAATTTCAGCATTAAACTAAGGGGGATTAAATTTTAAAGATGTAAAGATGTCCCTTCATACAAACTTCAGAAATTAATATGTTATCCAATATAATACACTGTTTTGCTTAATAGGTTTTTAATCTAATTTTAAAGGCAAACTGAGAAAGTAGAAAAATAAAAATATGCCATTAAAACTCTTTTAAAACACACCGTTAGGTTGAATATTTTCCCATCTAAATTTTCACTCTTATAAATAATTAAATGTTGAACATCTCTGTAATAGTATTACATTTTAAATAGCTTTCGGTAGAAACCTGACTACACTTGTATAATGGAACCACATTGGCCTTAAATACTTGGCTAATCAAAGTGTGGTCTGTGGAACACCTCTACTGTATCCTCTGAAAGCTGGTTAGGCATGCAGATCTCAGGCCCTGTGTGAATCCACTGAATCAGAGTCTACATTTTCATAAGATTATCAGGTGATCCTGAACACACACAAGTCAGAGAAGCACCGTCTCAGTTTATTTTGTGCAGCCTAGGATGTTTGGTTCACTGAGAGGAGGCTCAGAGCATTGTGACTGACAGAAAGGAATCTTAGCTTCTTGATTGGTAACTAGGCAGTTAGTCCCACCTTTGCTTCAGCTTCCCATGCTAAATCTCAGGGAAGAAGTACTTCTCAATTTTCTTTACACATTAGAATTCCTTGGGCAATTCCTTAAATAGACTAATACTTAGACCACATCCCAGACGTACTGAATCAGAATTTCTTAAGGTAAGTGTTCTTGATAATATGTCCAGGTGATCACGACAAACAGGGTTGATAATCATAGATGAAAGAAGTGAAGAGAAGAAAATAGATGCCAAATAGAATATTCATTTTTTTTTTTTAATCAAACTGCTAAAAACTGTAATCTTCAGTGTGATTGGTCCCAAATTTGTGGAGCTGTAGTGAAAGAGCATAAAGGGATGGAAGTAAGTTTATCTGGCCAATGTTTGGAGAGCAAAGGATTTACTGTAACAGAATTCCCAGTAAAGGGATTATACTCCAAGGAACTCAGGACTGAGTTTAAAACCATGAAGGATGAAATAGCTGCATATGTGCTTTGTTTTGTAAATGAAAGGCAAGCAGGTTGAAAGGACCATGTTAGGTTGGTTTTACAAGCAGAGTTGGGTATAATTAAAGCAATTTTTTTTTTCTGGAAAATCATTCTCATGTAAATAATTTTATTTTCCATGTATGATATTTCCAGTTATTTTTCTAAAATTTAGCAGATTATTTGGAAGTCAAAATATATGTCAGTAATTCTAATTTAATTACAAATTATGAAATAAGGCAACTGGATGCATCGTTGTATCTCAAGCCATGGAATTTTCAACTTCATTGTTTTCTTTTTAATAGGATTTAAAACTTTGGCGTTGGCTATCCCCTCAGTTCATGTTTGCTTTGGCCCCTGTTAACAGTAAGGCTGTGTGAAATGTCTAAAGTGTTGTGTTGTTTTAACAGCAAAATCTGCTTTTTAACTATGGCAAGACTAAGAAAAATTTAAAACATTCCTCTTGATACCATTATCAATATATCTTTTATTTCTATTAAATCCAGTTATTTTCTTCAAATTTTAATATATGTCTCTCATACTTCTAAAAGGATAGAGGTAGTTTCTAATATAGCTATATTCTTACATGCCTGCACAGACATATATCCAGACACAGAGACACCCAATTAATGATACCATTATTATTTTAATTACCCAATTATAGTTTGTAACTCACCAACCTATTTCTTTGTCTATCCTCTTGTCTGACATTTTTTAAAAGAAAATAAAAACAAATGTACATTCCACTTGTGACCTCTTTTCCATAATTTCATAAATTTAGAATATTGTTATTAATAAATAAATGCTTAAGTCATACATTTTTGGATTATCATGAAAATGAACTTCTTTTCCACCCACCTTATTTTAATTTCTAGATTCGTGAAATACTATGTTTAGTGTGTATACAAGTAACTAATTTAACCTTTCAAAAGCCTAATGGAAAGAGCCAGGCATGGGGGTGCATGGGAGGCTGAAACAGGAGAATCACAAGTTCAAAGCTAGCCTCAGCAACAGCGATGCGCTAAGCAACTCACTGAAACTCTGTCTCTAAATAAAATGCAAAATAGGGCTGAGGATGTGGCTCAGTGGTCGAGTGCCCCTGAGTTCAAAAAAACCCCAGTACAAACAAACAAACAAAAAAGCCTGTTAGAACATTCAGGAATTATTTCTAATGAAAGAACCCTTGTTGAAGACTGAGTATATGTATTCCCTTCACAGGAGATGAATCTTAGAAATTATTAATAATATTTTAGATGGAATAGACTTTTTCAAACAAGAAAAAATATATTTGAAGTCTATGGTCAATGATAAAGCAATTTATTTTGAAAACATAGTTCATGTTTCAAAATTACAGTTACACGTGTACTTAAAATTAATCAGGATTAAATTGAATTAAGAGTTTAAAGTTCATTTTTGAAGGACCTTCATGAACCACTCTGATTCTCTTTTTAAATCAGCAAGGAGCCTGGTTTGGTATGCAAACCTGTAATCCCAGAGAGGCTAAGGAGGCTGAAACAACAGGATTATGAGTTCAAGGCCAGCCTCAGCAACTAAGTAGGGTCCTAAACAACTTAGTGAGACCCTGTCTCAAAATTAAAAAGCAATTGAAAGAGTTGGGAACGTGGCTCAGTGTAAAGCCCTTTGGGTTCAATCCCAGCCCTACCAAAAATAAATAAATAAATAAATGAAATCAGCGAGGGATGAAATGAACAATCTTGACAATACATTCTACTTGCCCTTGTCTGAGACTTTGTCTACTCTGGTCTTGTAGGATGGTTTGTAAGCTTTATGTTCCTCCAAAACTGTTTAGAAAAAGGTATTTTTATTTATATTTACTACAAATACATGATTAATTATTTAGAAGTATTAAAATAAGTATTATTTCCAACTTTTCCCAGGAGCCCTTTCTCTGAAATTGTATCAGATTCTTCAAACATTCCCACTGAACAATTAAGTATGTGCTCTTCAGTTTTCATTACTTAGAAGGTGTTGTTTTCCTCTGCCATAGATATAGTGGTCTGTTTGAGTTGCTATAACAAAATACCATAATCTGAGTAGCCTATAAACAACAGAAACTTTTTTCTCATAGTTCTGGAAGCTGGAAAGTCCTAGATCATGGTGTGGGCAGACTTAGTGTTTGGTAAGGGATGGCTTTCTGATTCAACTTTTTACTGTGTTCTCACAAGTGGCATTCGTGTTCCCTTGTGCCTCATTTGTAAGGTCATTAATCAAACTGATGGAACCTCCATAACTCATAATCACACCTCCAAAGATCCTACCTACTACATCCACTAATACAACCACATTGGGGGTTAGGACTTCAGTGCATGAATCTGGTAATCAACTTGTCTGCCTTTTTTATTATAATAGTCTAGGACGATAGGGAAAAGACAAAGTATCATCTTTGTTCATCAGAAGTTTTTTTTTGTAGATTTTCCAGGATTAGAACTCATAGCTCTTTCCAGGACAAAAACAAAACAAAACAGAAAACCAAACCTTTGGATTAAATGATTATGAAAATGCTCTTGATCTTCATTTTTATAAACAACATTATGGGCATTAAAAAGTCCTCTAAATTGTGAAAATGACAAATTTTATTCTGTAAGTGAGATGGCAAGAATGATTAGATAATCCAACGGAAACAAAATTATCCAAGATAAACTAATGTGATCAGAATGATTTGAGTCTTGTCCATGAAAATGGAGCCATTTTAGAAGAAAAATTTCATGGGTTTCTGTGATAATTTTGGTTTATAACTCTATTTTGGTGAACAGTTCTATGCTTTAAAAACAAACAGCTGTAAAAACTAAAGTTGAAGATCTGTATATTTCCATGTCTAAATACTTGATTCCTTTCTCTATTTCTTTATTTTAATGCTAGTTTTTAATCTTCTGCATCCCTTGGTTTGTTTCAAAGTTAGCCTCGTGAGACCAGTGGAATAAACATCAAAATGTGGTTTTCATTTTCCCCCAACTACAATCTTCATTGTTTTCCTCTGAACATTTTAATTTTTTCTTAGTTCTCAAAAAAGGAATAATAATACCAGATGGCACACATCTGATGCCATTCTCTGCTTTTTCTGTAAAGTCAGATGATTGGCAGCATAAGTCATTCACACCAAAGATGAATTGGATACCCATAGTTGAAGAAACCTAAGTCAAGTTCATGAAATAGGTGCAGTGGTCTTTGATTTCTTTCTACTTTTGATAATAACAACTCTTTGTTAGTCTTGCGTGGGTACAATTATGTCCATATGTTTTTCAGGGGTCTTTCTGTAGTACTGGCTGAGGTTGCTATTAATGTTAACTGATAATTGATTTGCTTGCTACTGTTAAGGATTAACTATTAATGGAGTCCATTCAGTCTACATTTTATGTAGACTCTTGGTTGGGAGCCTGAATCACTGAGGCATAATCCAGGCCACACTCAAAACTGGATCCCAGAGGGGTAATGTATGTGAGGGAGTCAACCTGCACCCAATTATGAAATCCAGTGTTACTCCCTCTATGGATCCCATACCAAAGCAATATATAAATGAAAACTTCCCACCACAAATGAAAGGTACTAAGAATTTTGAGTTTTCTAAGCTATGTGAGTCTTTCATAGTGATTTTAAAAATCGTTTGACCCTCTAACTTGTTTCCTAGAGAGTAGAATGGGGGTTTGGTGATCAAACTAGATGGACATATCATGAAAACTAATAATTATAATTAAGATAATTAATATTACATATACTTGATGAATTATTTTCTTTCTTACTGTACTAATAATAATCTATTTTACCCTCATTACAGGTTGTATCACTACATTATAAAGCATGTTAACATTCGTGAGTCTAGTGTCATCTGTTTGAAGCTTTAGTATTAAAATGTTAATTTAAATTAGCAGTTGGTTAGAGTCACTATAATGTCAAAATATAATTTACCAGCTTAGATTATTTTCTTTGGTGTTTTTGTGGATGTGTGAAAATGGAACCAAACTTGTAGATAAATGAGCTACTGATCTGAAGGTGTTGTTCATAGTTATCACTGTTGCATTGGCTGCTATGAGAAAATTTTCAAACTCAATGGAAGGCATTAGGGCAAAGCAGAATCTAAGACTTCACTGCTGGAATAAAGCCAGCAACAGGTCTGAATCAAACCAGCAAAAGTCCCTTAAAACCCAATCGTGAACAGAAATGGTCTGGAGTATGCCATAGGCTTACTCTATAAAAGGGCATTAAATACGAGATAGGAAAAGATATGGGAATATCCTGCCTTCGATGTACCTGGAAGGGGATTTGGTTGCCAAAGGACCAAAAGGGCCCAGTGAGACAGATTTCTCTATTCTGCAGATGCAGAGCATGATCTCCACACAGTGGGTGAGAGTGGCCCTAGAGACTTCAAATGATGAATGAATGAGTAATTCAGGTCTTTCTGTTAGGGTCGCTGTCTCTTTTACTGTCTGTGGCTATATCGTGTGCTAGGCATTAAGTGTTCCAACAAGAAGCGAAACAGGCTCTACATGGTAACTGAAGGGAGACAGTATAATGTCCTGCTCAAAAATCTTGGAGATAGATTTTCTAGATTGAAATCCTAATGCCATCCATTAGTTAGTTTTGTAGGTTTTTGGCAAATTGCTTTGTGCATTAAAAGCTATTAATTTTTTCATCTGTGTAATGAGGGTATAATAGCACTGAACTTACAAAGCTGTTTTGAGAATTAAATAGGCAGGTCCATGTGTGAGCATTTACCTCACAGTTCCATGTATAGTAAACAAAGAAAGGGTTCTGGAACCACCAGGTAAAAGAAATCACAGTGAGCAGGTTGAAAATGTTATATTCTACTTCTTACCTTCTATATCACATCTTCCATATTAGAAGGAAACAGCAAAGAGGTAAACAGGGATGGTTGGTTTGCCAAAGCAATTATCCTCAAGCATAGAGCTGGTATATTTGAATAAGTGGCTTCTGAAGACAGAAACTGTTTAAAATGATTAATTTAAGGTGGAAAAAACATTTGGGCATTTTGTATTGATACATAAGCAACTCATAATTTTATGAATAATCTGAGAGAGGCAAGACATAAAATGTGAGCAGAATAAGAATATGTGGTTAGTAGCAGGTGCAGTTTTCTAAAGGAATTGAGACAGTTTAGATCTGTTTCACTTTGACATCTTTCTTGCTCTCTTGAACTTCTTAGTTGTATTAAAGATGAGTTGGTAAGGCCAAAGTAATGGCTACAGGAAGCAATTGTGTTGAGCCCAGTGGGGAAGTTGGAGCACTGTTCTTACAACACTTCTGAGGTTCATTCAATAACAGGGAAATATTGCCATGATTTATTAGTGATGTTTATTGGGTAGAAAGTGTTCGTTCCTATAAATATACCAGAAAAATAGTGGCAAAAATAGAGGTTGGGTACTCCTTATTTGAAATAATCAATACCAGAAAAGTTTCAGATTTCAGATGTGTTGTTTTGTTTTGTTTTCTATTTGGAATACTTACATACACATAATCTTGGGTATGGGAACCAAGCCCCAAAATCACATTCTCTTATGTTTCACACACATCATATATACATAGTCTGAGGGTAATTTTATAATATTATTAAAGAGCCTACATTTGAGCCTATCACTCATCATTTGAAACCTGATGTCTCCACTTGTGGCATAAAATTTATACTTAAAATGTTTTGGATTTTAGAGTGTTTCAGATTTTGGATTTTCTGGTTAAGCATATTCAACCTTTACCTGTATTCAGATAATTGTTTCTCCATTTATTTATGAGATATTCAGTACTTTGCAAGAGCTCTTTAAGCTATCTGCCCTTATGATAACTTATCTGGAGTATTGAAATTATTACCTTACACGTCTTCTTTGATTATGGCAAAAAATGAAGTAACAAGGACTCTGAGCAAAGAGCAAGATGCATATTAGATGCTAAGTCAAAGTTAGTATGCAAACTCCACAAAGGGATCACTAGGGCCACAGCGAGCCTTCAAATATAAGTACCCATGGGCTGTTGCTGACCAGTATCCCATACAGGACAGTTTGTGCCTGAGAGAGGCTCAGGGGACTAAATGGCACCAGTTCTAGTGATATGGTGTGGCAGTATTCTGGCCTTTTCAAACATGCCACTTAGATGACAGGAAGTCAAGAACTATTAACAGCATCTGACCAGGTGTCTCATCTGTTAAACTGGGGTGCATTTTTCTTCTCTGAATGATCAGTAGAGGCCTTTAGTATAAATGATAAACTGTAGTGAGTCATGTAACAAAAAGTGAAATAATTTATTTGCCAAATTATCTTTCAGGGTGAGTGTATTAAAAGGATTTAAAGGACAATGAGACTATCATCACATCTCCTAAGCATGTTCCAGTGGGAGAAAATGATTATGACCTGTCTTTTGTTGCTGGCAGGGGTGATTAATTGCAGGAACTTCAGTCTTTGTACTACAGCAAGGGCTTTTAGGAAGAATGAGGAAAGCAGAATTGCTCATTGCCAGGGACAAACTTGACGTTGGGAAAAGATGGAGGAGGCAAGTGTCATTGAAAGTGGCAGAACTAACATGCCTGAGAATATGTGAGGAAGAGATAAAATGGCATCTGAATATATCTCTACTCCCCAGCTCCTAAAAGAAACAAAGAAGAATACTCAAAAGAGTATTCTTTTGAGAAGAATACTCACTCATTCCAAATTCTCTTATTCCCCAAAGATACCTGTTCCTCTCTCTGGAATGGCCTTATTCCCTGTCCATCCCTGACACATTCCTGCTCTTTCTTTCTGAGTCACATCCTTTTTGAAATCTCCACGTGCTACACCACTCTCAGGCCTGATTGGCTGCTCCCTTCTCTATACTCAGTCAAATAGTATTGATGAGGTGTTTGTCTGAACATGTCCTCAAATGAACTGTGAGGGCCTTGGGGCCAAGACAGAACCTTATTCATTTTTGTATTAGGTCCCTTCACCAGCACAGCCCCTGGCATCAATGCTTAATGCAGTACTCTCCATGTAATTGTTGAAATTATGAGGAATTATAAACAATAGTTCATGTTGATTGAAGGCTGCCAAGCTCATTTAATTTACCCAATCTTCAACAATTTCGGTTATAACAGCTGACGTGACTTTTGTTCACTCTCTCCTTTCTTTTTAGTTTTTTGTTAAACTTTTTTTTTTGAGGGAGGGGAAGCCATTCTTTCCTTTTTGCCACTGTCTTTCCATCTCTTAATCTCTATTTCCTTCCCTTCTACCTTTTCTTCCTTCCTTTTTTCCTTCCTTCCTTCCTTTTTTACTTTCTTCCTCCCTTCCTCCCCACTTCTATTCTTCCCCATTTCCCTTCCTTCCTTCTTCCCTTCCTTCCTCCCTCCCTTCCTTCCTTGTTTCTTCAAATGACATCATTTCTATAGGCACTGACTTGCACATAACAAATAGAGCTATGACAGATACTATCTTTACTTTCAACAATATAATATTTTAGTTAGAATTGTGGCTGGGACAGGAGCACAAATGAGTTCTTCCCTCCAGAGTGAGCTGCTGGAGCACATAGGGTAGCTACAAGAGAGTCCAAGAAAGACTTGCCAGAGGGGTAATTACTGAAGCTTTGGAGAAAGAATAAAATAGGCAACAGAAGGGTGATAATACTTTAGCCAGAAGAGTACCATTTACAAAGGTAGGGAGGGATGAGAAAGCATATTTCATTCAGTGAAATAAAATGATTCCTGGTGTGTTTTGAATAAAACATACATATTTCCCACAGAGTAAAGGGCAGAGAATACATCGAAAAGACCTTTTCATCTAACAAATCCATAAGCCCTTCATCATGAAATCTTTGCATAATTTTAAAGATTTAGGCAGAGAAGAAATGTGGTACTGCCTATAAAAGAGCACATTGGCTGCTGGATGAGTGCCAGATGGAAAGGCCCCAGATTAGAGGCAGGGAAATGAGTTAGGAGACTCTCTAATAATCCAGGTAATGTCATCAGGATGATCTGGACGAGGTAACACCGACAGACAAGAGTGTTTTATGGATCGATTTGAGTGAATCTTCAGCAAGCTGGAGATAGATTTATTAGAAAAATTAAAAATAGTAAAGCTAGAGGCATTCCATAGGGGAGAGGGGAAAAATGATAATGAGAGGATGTCAGCAATTACCAAAAGTATAATGGTAAGAAAGGAGTTTTCAAGAGTATTACATAAAACTGAACACCCTAGAAAGATAAGGGACTCTAGACAATGTTCTTTGGGATTCATTTCTATCCCTTCTGGGACTTAAATAGCCAGAGGTATTTCTTCCAAGTTTCAGAGATCATGGCCATATGAGAACTGAAGTTTGCTTATTCTCAGGCCCCATTTCATGTCTGTTTAATCCCCATGAAATAAAGAATTAGCTTCCTTAGTTATCACATATGCCTACATGCTAAGAAGTTTGTTCATTATTTCCTCCTGATCTCAGACTTGACCACCCTTGAAATTCTCCTTTCCATTTTGCAGCATGCAGACTTTGGAGTCTACAGATCAGTATCTTCATTGATTCTCCTTGTTTTCCTCTATGAAAATCTGTATAAATCTTACTGATTCCATATTAGGATCCCTGCCCTTTCTCTAGTCTACATCTATTATATTTCTACTCCAGTGCATTAAACTTGTAGTAGCACTTAGTAGGACATAACAAAATAAAGCAAAGCATCTATTTTGATTCCTAATTGCACTTCAACTTGGTGGCCACAGTCACTTAACTGGTTTCACGTATCTTTAGTCCAATCCTTCATTCAACTCTACACAAAAAGTGTGAGTCATCTTCTGCAAGTACTGTTTTGATCAGCTCTCTCCTTCTCTGAACCCTGCAGGATGTCTGAGATTTTGCTTACGTCAAGACAAAACGGATCATGAGTCACTCTTCATCTAACTGTCCTCCACTTTCATCATAGCCTGATTGTTCTCTCTACTTAATTCAAGCTAGCTGGCTCCTTATTCAGAAGCACACACGCTGTCTCACTTCTCTAGGGCATCCTCACAGCTTTCCACCCACCTGGCACATTTCCGCTCCTCTCTGCTATGCCAGTCCCTTGCTGTTTGCTTCAGGACTCAGTACAATCCTGTCTCTCCTCTAAAGGCTTTCCAGTTTTGCACAAGTTCATCTCCATTACTGTAGAGAATCTCTCCCTACTACCTTGCTCCATCTTTACACGCTACCACTGAATACTTTCATTCATTCATGTATTTGTTTATGGATGTGGTGGTTTTACATATTCATTCATGCAACAAATGCTTTTCATGTCTGTGATTGGTCAGGCTGTCCTAAGACACTGGAGAAACAGTTGTGAACATATAGACCATGGCCTACCCTAAAGGGGCTTACTCATTAGTACAGCCAACAGATACTAAAAGATTATCATAAGAGATAGATAACCACAAACAGCTATGAGTTTATAAAGTAAAGAGTGTAAAGAAATTTTAAGAGGCACTCGAATTAATTGAGCTGAGTTGGAAAGTGTTTTTGAGAAACTGCAGCAAAGGGTGAATAGGATTCCATCAGTTGCAGTGTTGGTGAATGAGTTTTCCTGACTGGCAAAGAGCAAGTGCAAATTCTCTGAGATGGGAATAGTTTTGGAATAGTCCAGGGACTGTGAGAAGTTGGGGTGACTGCAGTTCAGGCCGTGGAAGAGCTTCACACTCCTTTGTGCCTCTTATTATTATGGGGGTCTTTATAGGCTTGTCACATACACGTCTCACTCATATCACAGTTCCAAAGTCTACCAATATTTTCAGTACCCAGTTCAATGTTTTTCAGTCTTCCCTGATGATGAGAATTATCTAGGGCACTTGCTAACATTCAGCATCTCAGCATCTCAAAAATTCTCATGCTGTGGGACCAAGGCAGGGTCCTGAAATTTGTATTTTTAAAGCAAACACCATTTGGTTTTTATCATCAGAGCTATTTGGGATTCTTTGATTTATACAATGTTTGGATAATTCTCAATTGATTTGAAAAGCAGGAAAAGAACAAATAGTAAATTATAACAAAGTAGAATTTCTTATGTCCACACATGTTCTATTAACTTGGGGAAAAGCAAACATTACTGACTTGTATGCATATTAACCTGTCTTTGAAAGTTGATTATATAAATCTTTGCTCTTTCCTAATTTGACCACAGAGCAATGAATCCCAACCCTGAATTTTTATCTGAAATTCCCTCTGTACCTCAAGATGCTGATGGTTCAGCCTGGGACTCTGTTGCTTTCTAAAGCTTCTCAGCTGATCTTGGTTTTCAGCCAGTACTGTCAACAACTGCTCTTAGATGTTCACAGAAGGAGGCAGTATGCTCTATTTTCTATGCAACTCCCATATTTCCTAAAATCAGTCCCTCAGATGGTGTAGTTTCAGGAATTTGATGGAGCAACTGATCTACCCCCACTCCCTGATGTGTGATCTTGCACTTGTAAAACACCTACTATCAGTTACTGTCCATGTTTGCACTAGAAGTGAGGACTGGTTCTCAAAACCAAAGTGCAGTAATTGTTCTGTCACTTTCAAAAGCAGTGTGCCATCAGATCACAGTACTCCGAACACCCAAACTTCTGATTACTTTTTGAGGAATCATGTGAATCAGTTTTCATGTATCAATACTTTTAAGATATTAAATATTTTAATGTATTTACCACAAATAGTAAGAGATTAGTAGTTCATAATGTAGAGTTGAAACTAAAGGTACACTGTGTTGGCCATATTTTATAAAATGAAGAATGTTCTAATAAGAAAGGAACAACTATATCATTTGTTCCTCTGTGTCTGGGAATGACCCTATTAATTGTAGCAGGTTAGGGCAGCAAGACCTAGTGCTGGACTCAATTAACTATGATCATCCAGGAAAAGGGCCAGATCAGCAGGAAGAACATGTACCCTAAAGACAAAGCAATGGTCATAATGACCAAGGATGTAAGGGCAATCGAGGTTCAATAAGCGGGCAAAGGAAAGCTTTGGGAACTAAAGGGCTGTGACATTCAGAGGTCCTTGGGTACAGAAGGGTAATGGGTACCAGGAAAAACTTGAATTGCATGTCAGAATCTTAACCACTGGGCTGCACAAAGGGGAAAATACAACTCTATGCCAACTTCATTCCAGTGGTTTGGAACACAAGTCAGGCTATAATAGGAAGGTAATTCAAAAAATGCCTCTGACCATGGAACAAGACAGGTCCATGTTACCATAATTGAGATCCAATCAGGAGGGGCCAGGTCTTAAGCCCCAAATTAAGATTCCTATTTTGCTTATATTACAAAGGCAAGTAATTGTGCATTTACACAGTATGAAACTTGATGCTAGCTAGTCCCAGTGTTTTGGACTTGAGTTCCCTCAATTTCTCTTGCTCTGATTAAGGACTGACTGAGATCTGAGTATATATTTGATGGTCAACTGTCTTTTGCTGTGGAAAAAGAAAACATATGTAGGCAAAATTGGGAATGGTTGCAAAGAGAGAGTGACTTTTGAAATCTTCTTTGCTATTTTACAACTCTATCTTCATTGCTATCTTCCACAGCCCCCCAGAAGGCATCACCTCTGCTCCCAGGAGCACAGTTGCCTTCTTCATATATGCCCTGCGTTTCCCCACATGAAGGATGTGATCAAGTAGTTCTCTCTATCTGGAAAGTCCTCTCCACCATTGTAGGCTCAAATCCTAGTTTTCTTTTGAGTTTCAGATCTTATCTTCCCATCTAAAAATCTCTTTCCCTTTCCAATTCCCATAGCACTTCTCTGTCAATTTTCTCCTATTTTCACACAGTACATTCTTGGAAACATGTTAGAATATCAAAAGTACTAGAAGTCAAATAACAGGCTCAAATGTTTTATTCTCACTGCACGAGAAATATTTTATATGGTGAGATCTAAATACCTACTTTAGCCTAAGGTGGTTTTGATAATATTTGAGCATACTACTCTTCAACCTACCAGTTAAGTATATAGCCTTTCATTTTAATTTTATGAGACATTTAGTTTTATAGGTATCTGTACTATAATTCAAGATTTTTGGTCCTCTTGATAATGTCTTTTTGTAAACTTTACTACATGTGAAACTGGTGATTCTTAATTTTAGGCTCTCTAGTTTTCATCACAAATATTATAAATAAGTCAAAATATGATTAAACATTGTGATACACAAATAGGCATTGCTATACAGATAAAAGATGTGACACTTCCTGAATTGAACCACTGATTTGCTTATAATCACTATGAATATTGGTTCTTTACACTTTTTTGAAAGTCTGAATCCAGCAATTGTAATATAGGAGTTATAATGTATAATGTGTACAAGAACATGTTACAAAGAAGATGAATATGAGAAAATTAAGACCATCTTGTATTGGCTTTATAATAAATAGCTTGATTTTACATTTAGAATTGCTATTTAGTAGGTATACCCTGACACTAACTGACTCGCTGGTTCCCACGTAGTGTGAATTGCTTTGTATCTCTCCTGATTGCAAGCATTGTTTCCTTTTCTAAATTATAAATTTCTTATGTCCATTATAGCACCTAGCATAGTGACCAGTGGGAAGCATTCCCGCATGCATTGCTATAGAATTTATTAGTTGCTAAATATACTTTCAAGCACATAATATCCTTTCAAGTTAACAACAACACAAAGGCTATATAGGGACCCAGGTATGCTGGACACTTATGGGGCCTTAGAACACATCTTCGTAATGGCAAAATGAAAAGAACAGAAGAAAAGAGAGGTGTCTTACCCATTTCAATAAATGGGCCTACATTCAGATTTTCAATATTTCAGAGAGCTTCAATAATAATTTAACAAATGTACATATGGACATATAAATGGTTTTTGTGGCATATCCAGATTATAGTTAGTTAACAACTTTTTCTAAGACATCTGGTACTGTGTCAGAGCTGTATATTCTCCTCTTGTAAAGCTCAGGGCTCTCAAAGTCCATTCAGAAACAGAGCCCTGGCTTAGTGGCCTGCTACCAGAATCTTTTCATTCACACTAAAAGGAAGGGGAATGAATTATTAGACAAATAGGGAAGTATTTTGTGGAGAAGTTAAAAAAAAATTGAAAGTTTTGGTGTCAGTACATACATCTACATAAATTCCTAATGGGAACCAAATGAAGACTTGAACTAGAGAAAAGAGCTGTAACTACATCATTTTGTATTGAATGGTGGGAATTTAACATTTAAGAAAGTGAACTGAACAGGTAAGAAATCTAACAGTTTTTTTGGGGGGGAGGGAACTTGTCATTAAAGCTTACTGTTATAAACAACTCTGAGACTATGTAGCATTTGTCAGACATAGATTTTCTGTTATTCCAGGTTGTTATCTATAAAGAGTTTAATCTCCTCTTTGGTTTTCAGGGAGTCTTTGAAAAGAGAACAATAGGCTCTAAGCTCATTGGGTAACTGCTAAGTGATACAAGAGTCTCACAACTGATTGCCTGTCTGTGTATTGAAGAGAGGCCATGAGGACTGATGCCAAAATATGTAAATCTTGATAGAGGACAAAAGCTCTTAGAATCTCTCAAATTTCTCACTCACATAAATCTGTACCTTGGTAAGGATTAGATACACTTCAAGATAAATTAATTTCCTCCAAAACCTGGAACTATTCCAAGATACATGATTTTGAGCCAATATTTTACTCAGAGTATTTATTCTGGTTTATTCCAGGAAAATAAATATTTATCAATCTTCTGATCAACCATGTGTTGATATATTTTGCTTATAGTGATATGTAAGTGAAATATAAGTGAATCTATTCAAGCTTCTAGGTTGGCCTTCGATGACCTGGTGACAGCTGATTATTCAGATATTCAGTTTGGGGTATTTCTCCCTCACACAGGCAGAGACTTGAGACCATTAATAAGTTTTTATTCTGAGCTACTATCCAGTAAAGATAGAATAACAGGCAATTCTAAAATGGAAATATTCTAGTGTTAGAAAATGAATTCTACAGTTAGGGAAGCTTCTCAAACTCTATTTTAGACATTCAAAATGAGACATTTGTTTACTGCAGATCTAGTGGGATTAAATGTGACTAAATGTGTTGGGTTATGAAAAATACATTCTTCTTAGGAAGGATTGAAAGCTACTATAGAATTAGATAAAAATAATGGCTTGAGAATCTCTAATTTGTTTTTCTCCTGGTAGAGAATATGTTCTTCATACATGCAGCATTAAGGAAAGCTCCATTTCTACACATGAAGGAAATTTTTTTCCCTTACAGTCTTTAGTGGGAGTTTCTCTTGACTGCTACTCTGTAGAACTCATCATAAAATAACATATGGTTTACAGAACTTGAATGCTTTTCTACGTCTTATCTTTCCTCTCTTCTCTTTTGGAGACAAGTTGTAAATAAAGGTCCTCGGTGTTTCTTTCATCATGAAAGACAAGAATCACCATTGGCTCTTTTTGTAGGAAAGAAAAATCTCCATAGAATAGCATGCTATAGTTACTTAGGAAATATTCAGCATTTTGGAAGAGCTGGCTTATAATGTAAAGAAACTTGAAAATCAGAACCATAGTGACCTAATGAGAAAATATCCAGTTATTTGTCATAAAGAATATGAAATACATTGAAATGGTACACATATGGGATTGGTTCTTTTGGTTTTAGTGCCTAAAATTTCTTGATAAAAGTCTTGTGAGCAAACATCTGCCCTTTTATTATTATTATTATTATTATTAGTAGTAGTAGTAGTAGTAGTAGTACCGAGGATTGAACTCAGGGGTGCTAGACCACTGAACCATATCCTCAGCCCTATTTTATTTGTTTTTTATTTAGAGACAGGGTCCCTATTAGAATTAAACATTTGTTCCTTGACTTAAGATGTGTTTGGTTGGAAATAGGAAATATGGTATGCAATAGATAACTGGAAGACATATCAGCAATGATGATGCTCAAACATGTGAAAGATCAAGCAAATGTGGTTTTAATATGTCTTTGGCAAACCACATACGGAGAATCAGATTACATATCAGATTACAACCATACTCATTGATCTCATTGATTTGAAAATTATTTGCTCAGTGCAAGCATGTGTTATCTTAACTTTGAATTTATGGCCTTTTGCTGAGTGAGTAAAATTCAGCCCAAATAAATCATCAGTATTGGCCCTGACAGCAATAGTAAATTAAAAAAAAAAAAAAGGATAATAAGCTGGGCTAGTTTTCTTGCATATATCTCTGGGCTCTATATCATTGTCTATTTAAAATGTCCAACATTTGTGCTCTGTCTGGCTCAACTAAGGCAAGTGTGGCGCTATACTGTTTATCACCCAACAATCTGTGAATAATTTTTGGAATGACCCTTTCTACTTTTCTTGGTATGTAGTTTGCCAAAGACATATTAAAACCACATTTGCCCGATCTTTCACATGTTTGAGCATCCAAATACTCAGAAGTTCACTGTGATTCAGACAAATTATTTGAAGAAAAATGGACAAGTGGTCTTGGGACAGGGCATACGGGAAATGGGTGGAAGAAAGTGCTTGGGTGGGGCCTTGGTTGCAATTTGTCCTGAGCTCTTCTAAGTCTCCAGCTTCATCCCATATTGGCAGGGCATAACACAATATTAGAGTTAGAAGTGTTGACTGTGTTGATTTTCTTGAAACAAGGTCAACAGAGTATTAACTTTTGTGCTTTAGTAATAAACTCTCAAATTTTCAACAATTTTCAAGGGCCATAGCAGCATGACTTTGCTAGCATCTCCTCTCAATATTAATTCATTGTGTAACTTGAAAAATAAATGTCAAGAATGATAAATAAAAGGAGAAATGTTTTTTCTTATATTTAAATTCCATGGAACAATATTTACTTTCTCTTATTAGGTTTTGAGAAAGTAAAAGATCAATCAATTAATGATTTCCTCAAAATGATCCTTTGTGTTCTGAATAATGGTCAAGAAACAATCAATGATACCTAGTAGGTTTCTCTTCTTCAGAGGACTTTATCTTTTGTTATTTAAATTCACATACAGATTGAGCATCCTTGATGCAAAAATTCAAAATCACAAATGCTTCAAACTCTGAAACATTTTAAAAAATGTTTTTTTAGTTGTCAAAGGAACTTTGTTTTTAAAATTATTTTATATGTGGTGCATGAAATCAATCCCAGTGCCTCACACATGCTAGGCAATTGCTCTACCACTAGCCATGACCTCAGTCCTCAAACTCTGAAACTTTTTAAGAGTCAACATGATACATTTGGAAAATTTCACTCCTTGACCTTTTGTGGTGGGTCACACTCAAAACATAGGCACATTGAAAATATTTTATCAAATTATCTTTACTTCTGTGTATAAATTGTATATGAAATGTGAATGAATTTTATGTTTAGTCTTTGGTCCCAACCCCATGCTAACCCTATATATGCAAATATTCCTAAATTCAAAAAAATCTGAAATCTGATATACATCTGGTCCCAAGTATTTTGGATAAAGAATAGTCAACTTATCTATACTGTATTTATTCCTTTAATAGGCTTAATATATTGGTCTTTCCTGAACTATTTTAATCACCATCATAAATGTTCTTAAATGTTGAAAACAAAATTGAACTCTTTTATAACCATTTTTTGGTATTACCTAGCTTTTATTGCTTATAATGCAAATTAATGACCTCTGATTTTTCTTAAGTATAAAATGCTAAAGTAATGAGATTCTGTCTTTAATCTTTTCATTTATAATGTCTGTCAAAACTGTCCTCCCACCAAGGATTGGAAGTTGAAAATGTGATGCTCAGTTCACCTTTTCTTTGTTCCCTCTAAAATATTCATTATTTTATGTTGAAGAAATTGTCCTTTTCTATAAGCTTGAAACATTGAGGACTAATTCTCTTGTTGCTGGGAATTAAACACAGAAATACAGCAATGTACAGAAACAGATCACTCCAGTATGACACTTGGTTGAGCTTAATGGATTTAATAATTTAGTCAGTAAATATATACTTTATGCTCATTGCTATATAAAAATTGCTTTAAAAACAGTATGCAGGAGAGGGTCTTCAAAAAATAAAAATACAACTGGCATGTTCCAGCTATCTCACTATTGAATATATATAAACTGCAATCAGTGTATCAGAGAGATACACATTCCTGTGTTTATTGCAGCACTGTTCACAATAGTGAGGATGTGGAATCAACCAAGGTGTTCATCAACAAATATCTGGATAAAGAAAATGTGGTATGCCTGCCCAGTAGAATACTATTCAATCATAAAAATAAATGCAGTCCTGTCATTTGTGACAACATGTATGGAACTGGAAAACATTAAGTGAAATAAATGATACACAAAAAGATAAATACCACATATTCTCATATACAGTATATAGGCTGAACAAGTTTCAGTGTTCCACAGTAGAGTGTGCTTTATAACAAGCTATTATATATTTTATAAAGAACTAAAAGATAGAAATTTGAAGATTTTCAGCCCACTCAAAAAGGTGTTTATGGAAGTGAAAATGGTAATTGCCCAATTACCTTGATTTGAATCTGTTCGGTTTTTTTTGGCACCGTCAATTGAATTCAGGAGTACTTGACCACTGAGCCACATCCCCAGCCCTATTTTGTGTTTTATTTAGAGACAGGATCTCACTGAGTTGCTTAGTGCCTCATTGTTGCTGAGGCTGGCTATGAACTCGGGATTCTCCTGTCTCGGCCTCCAAAAGTGCTGGGATTTCAGCACTCCTGGCTGATTTGAGTGTTTATACATTGTACATGTTTGCATCATTACACTGGACTCTATAAATATATATAATCATTTATCAATTAAAAGTTAAAATAGAAAATAATTCTTTTCAAAATACTCTAACATATTGAAATTCTATTTTCATTCAGGAGATGAATTATGTTTAATCAAAGTATTTATTTGATTGATGCATAATATTTGTACATATTTATGAGGTACAATGTAATACTTGATTTTTATATAACCTATCCATGTCCTTGTACTCATCACGTTTCTAATGAGTACAATTGAAATCCTCTCTTCTAACTATTTTGAAATATATAAATCATTAATATTACTTATATTTGCCCTGCTGTGCCATAGAACACAGAACTGTATCTTCCTATTATACTACCACATTGTTCCCATTGACTGGCTTCTTCCCATTTCCATTTATATCACTTTCTTCAGTTTCTGGGAACCACTATTCTAATCTCAACTTCTCTGAAATCTTCTTTAGATTCCATGTATGAGTAAGATCATGTAGTGTTTGCCTTTATTGCATAATTTATTTCATTTAACCTAATATCCTCCAGGACCATCCAGGTGGTCTCAAATAACAGGACTTCATGATTTTTTATGCTGAATAATACTCTATTTTGTACATATCATACATTGTTTTTCCATTCATTTGCTGTTGCCAATAGGGATGCAATAAACATGGGAATGCAGAGGTCTCTCTCATATATTGATTTCATTTCCTTTGGATAGATATCTAAAAGTGGAATTGCTAGAGTGTTGTTAGTTCTACTTTCATTTTTTTTCAGTTTTCACAATGGCTGTACTAATCTACTACCAATGGTATGTAAGAATTCCTCCTCCTTTTTATCCCCACTAAATTTGTTATTTTTAATCTTTTTAGTAGTAGTCATTCTAACCTAAATAAAGTGATATCTCCTTGTGATTCTGATTTGTGTTTCTCTGGTTATTAGTGATGCTGAACATCCTTGATCTTGATAGTTCTCAAAATAAAATATACTGTCTTTGAAAAAGATGCTGTAAATATATGGTCATATAAAAAATCTTTAAAAATATAGATAGTGATAAAGATCAAAATAAAAATAAACTAAAACAACTAGTTATTGTTATCTCTCAGGTTTTTTTTTAATTACATGTATTATTTGTTCATGTATTGATCTAATATTTATTGTGTGCTTCTTATAAGCCAGGTGCTACCACAATGGATATCTACTCTGTTAAACAAAATGTTTCTTCTTTAGTAGTGTAAAATTCAAACTCAAAATGGAGTCATTCTGGCTCAGGTCTGCACGTATCTGCTAACCTGCTCTTTGTGCTTCTGTGGTTAATGCTTTGCTATTCTTGCTTCTCATGGATGGGGGGTGCAAAACCACAGGCTGCCAGAACCCCTGGCCAGTTACCTAAAGTTCCGAGAATTGAAAAGCGACATAGGAGGTGCCATCACAGTTGAACTGTAAATAACTATAGATTGAATATCTGCCAAATCATGTTTTCCTGAGTCACGTAGCTAGCCCACCCTGTAATAACCTCTGAAACCCTCACTTCAGGGTCACTCTCTGAAGGAAAGGAGAGCTGACCCCAATTGATTGGTCTGTGTGCCTATTTCCTCAATAAACTTTGCTGTTTCTTCAAGAGTTGTCTGGGCTGCACTTCTTGGGGAGAGTTTGTGCAGGTTGGATGCAACAGTAGAATTTGTTGTCTAGATAGGAACACAGATGATCAAAATGTAAACAAAGTTTTATGCTATTGATATGAAACAAATAAACAAGAAGGTTCCATGACTGAGAATAACCATGCTGGTTTGAGAAATACTTAGCTAGTGTGGTTGGAAAGGTGTTAAAAGGGGAGGTAACAAAGATGAGGACTAGAGGATGAGATTAACAGGAAAAAGAGCATTTCGTGCACTAGAAACAACCTGCCACCTGGTTATTGATGGAAAAGTGAACATTTGCTTTTGATTCTGTTTTGCTCAGTGATAACTATTGCTTCCCTATTCCTGAACATGTTATAATCACTTGCTGGCTAACTGGTAGATGCTGACAGTATTGGTGGTGTTTGATCATTTGACCCATATTCATGTGAAATATGTCTTTAATCAAAAAGATGAACCTCAACAGAATTCCAAAAATGTTGTTGAGATAGTGGAAGATAAGTCATAGAGCATGAAGTCGAGGAGAAAAATGCTCTAAAGTCACCAGAGTGCCTTACTTCAGCTGTTTCCTCCAAACTTGGACTATTTAGAAACTGCATTTCTCAAGACATTAAAGCTAGTGTGTAGACTCACTTCCAAGGTATAAATGACTACACTTTCATTCTTAAATTCAGAAGAAGATATGACAACTAGAGGAAAACAGGCTTTCTCAATAAATAGAAACCATGTTTGGGGGAAATAAATTGAGGCAGAAAGAATAGTACAGATTTTTACCTTGCCTTCTTTCATATCAGAAGAGACATGGTATTTCCAGCTGTTACCAACATCCCACATCCCATTTTAAAATTAGCCCAGAAAAGAATAATACTTCATATTTCATCATAAGGGAATACTAGTAATACCCTTCATTTCATAAGAAACTGAGCTTTAAAAACATAAGGGCTGAATTCCTTAAGGCCTTAGGAAATTTTCTGAAGTGACATGACAATTAAGTCAATTGTAAACCAGAATTTCAGCTGCTTCACAGAGAAAAGCTGTGTGAAGATTTCCACACTAGATGCTTAGGCTTCAGCTTATGAGGAGGTTTATTCAGCATAAAAAATTTCTGTGGGTCAGAGCAATTGCTGCTTTAGTGCTTCAAATCAAACACACTCTGAGGTTTACAGATGAAAAAATAAACATTTGCAAACAGTGGTTGACTCAGGGAGACTGTTCACTTTGGTTCTCTTTGAGGATTCTCCAATCTTCTATTTTATTACTATTTCTGAATTTACCAATAAAAGCAGTCACCTTGGCTACCAAGAAAGAACTTTAGGAGAAGATATTATTCTTTTCTACGAATGTTCACAGAAGAGACATAAAGCCTAAGAGGCTTCTTCAGAGGCTCCACATCTTCACACTTGCAGTCCCTTTGCAATTGGCTATCAGTTACCACAAAGACTACTGCTCCTAAATCCATGCAGAAAGTGCATATTGAATACTAGGAAAATTGCTTATCATTCATAGGAAATTCATACTTGATTTCAGTATTATATGTGTTGAGTTACATAGGATTTGGAGGAAACAACCGTGTATGTAAATTAAAGTTACATGATCTTTTTTCCAGTACAGTAATGTACTTTTAGAACACTTAAATCAGTATAAAGGCTTTCTCATTTACTTTACACATTTTTAACTGAATAGACGCATTCCTCACCACTCATGTTTTTTTTCTTATAGGTAGACAACTTCCTGATATTTGTTTGTTTTGACTACTTCTCTTCTACTGCTTATTAAAAGCTAAGGGCACTCATGAAGGAAGGATGGAGACAGTATACACAATTTTTTGAAACTGAGAATTTCACCTTACAGATTCTGTGTGAAGGAGGTGGTTGGGGTGGGAGAACTATAGAAAACACCAGTCCATTTACCACATAGCGTTGAAGAGCCTAAAATTGTGACTCCATGTCTTTTAATGGTACTTTAATTAGATCAAATATTCACTGTCTGCAATACCTACATTTCTATTTTCATTATCTAGGAGTTGGGGATGGAGTTTAGTGGGACAGTATGTATTTGGCAGGCATGAGATTCTGGGTTCAATCCTCAGCACTCAAAATGTAAAATCATGTATCCCAATATATTGTGTTATGGTTTGGATCTTACATGTTCTCCAAAGACAATGTGTTGATGGCTTGGCCACAAGCTTGTGGTGATAGTAAAACCTTTAGGAGTGTACTTCTGTCCAGTTGAAGGAAGTTAGGTTACTGGGGACACGATCAGTGAGGGAGATATGGGGACCCAAGTGCCTTCCTTGCTCTCTGTTTGCTTTCTGGCTGCCATATGGCAAACAGCTTTTGCTCCATCATAGGTTTCCCTCCATGTTGTTATGCCTCACCAGAGGCCCATGGTGAAGGGGGCCAAGAAACTCTGGACTAAACCATTAGAAACTGTGAGCGAAATGAATCTTTCCTCCTTTTCAGTTAATTATCTCAGATATTATGTTACAATGACAGAAAGTTAACTAACACATATGGTTTATTCCAAGGAACAGAATAAGTTCAACATATAACAACAGCATAAAGATGGCTCTTTATTTTAGTTTTAGGAATACAAATTAATTTCTGTTCATATTATTCAAGGTATACATTCACACACACCACATGATTCTGTGTGTGTGTGTGTGTAAAGAGATTTATTATAAGGAATTATTTCACTCACATATAAAGGCTGAGAATCCCCATGATATGAGTCTGCAAGTAGAAGACGCAAGAGAACTAATGGTATAACTTCTAGTCCTGTCTGAATCCAAAGATAGAAGAAGACAATTGTCCTACCTCAAAGACATTCATGAAGAAAGAGAGAGAGAGAGAGAGAGAGAGAGAGAGAGAGAGAGAGAGAGAGAGAGAGACTGTTCCTTACTCAATCTTTTGTTATATTTAGGTCTTCTACAGACTGCCTGAGGTCCACTTGCATTGGAGAAGGCAATCCGATATACTTGATCTCTGGACTTAAATGGTAACCTCATTCAAACATACCCTCACAGACTCACCAAATAACACTTAACCACAATCTGGGCACCTCATAGCCCAGTAGGGTTGACTTACAAAATCACCATCATATTTCATGATGTCCCATGACTGAAACAGTTAAATCAGCCTCAGGATTCAATTAGGCACCTGCTTATTTATTTATTTATTAAACTGGTAAATCTAGGCTGGGGAAACTAGTTTAGGTTTGAGGCCCAAATTAGAATTCCTTATAAATAGGCTGGGATCTAAATCTCAAAACATTTACCTGGCCAGCATCAGCAAAGAGAATTGTCACTTGACTTTACCAACCAAGTCCTAAATATGATAATAGAGATATGGAGATGAGTTCATGGATTTATTTCTCAAAGTTATACTTTGGGATTCAAAATTCTAGCCCCTGGGATCATATTTAATATTTATTTATAAGTCTGGGGAAGCCTTATGGATATATTTTAAGTGAGATACCTATCTATGCGGGACTATTTACATCTCTCCTATGTTCTCTATCTCTTCTTTCTCTATTTACAAATTAATTGCATTGGCATAAAATTTGTGTGTAATAAATTGCATTCATTCTATGTTTATAGTTCAGAGTTTTGACAAAGATAACCGTATGACAATCACCAAAATCAAGATATAGATTTCATCACTACAAAATTCTCTTGTGTACTTTGATGGTCATTGTCTCCCCTTCCCATTCTTATTCTGTCCTTCTACCTTTGTCCCCTGAGCTCTAAACTTCCAGTGGTCAGCAATGATCTACTTTCTCTCTGTATAGAGTAGTTTGCTTTTTCTAGACCTTCATAAAAAAATGGAATAAAACAGTATGTATACTTTTGTGTATGGCTTATTTTACTCAACATGGTATTGAAATTCATTCATACTACATTCATCAGTATATTTTTTCTTTTTGTTGCTGAATTACATTCAATCTTATGGATATTTATCTATTGATCTCTGGATGGACTTTTTCTGTCATTTTTAAATATGATAAAGACAGTTACTATGGACATTCCATTTCAAGTCTTTCCATAACCATATACATTTATCTTTTAAGTAAATATTATTTAGACATATGATAAATGAATATTTAAGTTCATCAAAAATGCTCAAATTGTTTTCTAAAATAGCAATACCTTTTTGCATTCTCAACAAAAGCATATAAGATTTCCAATTGCTCCAAATCCTTGGCAACATTTGGTTTTGAAAGTCTTTTCTTTTGCTACTCTATGGAGTATCTACTGGTCTCTCATCATGTTTTTACTTGCACTTCTCTGTTGAGTGATGGTATATACCTTTGCATTTGCTAATGCAGTCTAGTTTATCAAATATTTCTTTGTGTTTAGACTTTGTGTTTTCTTTGCCCCATTTTTGCCTGAATCCTGGGCTAATAAGATTGCAATTTTCCATGGGTAGCATCTTTGAGAAAATAAATTAAAAATTCACAATTCCTGTCTATTACAATAGCAATTTCTTTAAATTGTTTTCCTAGTCTGTCTGCTTTTGGAAGCTTTCCATTGCCTTTAAATAGTTTGCTTTTATTTTTGTGTAGGCTTTGTAAATGTTTATTGAGCTTACAACATGATATTATGAATGAATTTGTAAATCGGAAGATAAATAAACTAGTCCTTGACCTGAAAAAAGAAAAAAAACTTCTTGACTTGGGGAGGAGGGGAGATCACTGCAAAATTTTATTTTATTTTATTTTACTATCTATTTATTTTGGTACCAGGAATTAAATTCAGGGCACTCTACTACTGAGCCACATCCCTAGCCCTACTTTGTATTTTATTTAGAGACAGGGTTTCACTGAGTTTCTTAGTGCCTCGCTTTTGCTGAGATTGGCTTTGAACTCGCAATCCTCCTGCCTCAGCCTCCTGAGCCGCTGGGATTACAGGTGTGCAGCACTGCACCTAGTGTAAAATTATATTTTATTAGAATGGGAGTAAGAGAAGAAACAAGAATCATTCTTCTTTAAAAAAATGTTATGTATTTATTTATTCTACTTAGGTATACATGATAGCAGCAAGCAATTTGATTCATTGTACACAGATGGAGCACAACTTTTCATTTCTCTGGTTGTATGTGATGTAGAATCACAACATACATGCAGTCATACATAAAGCTAGGGCTATGATGCAGCTCAATTCACAATAGCTAAACTGTGGAACCAACCTAGATGCCCTTCGTTAGATGAATAGATAAAGACACTGTAGTATATATACACAATGGAATATTATTCAGCAATAAAAGAGAATAAAATTATGGTATTTGCAGGTAAATGGATTGAGTTGGAAAATATCATGCTAAGTGAAGTAAGCCAATCTCAAAAAACCAAATGCTGAATGTTTTCTTTGATAAGTGGATGCAAATCCACAATGTAGAGGAGGACATGGGAAGAATGGAGGAACTTTGGTCACAGGGATGGGAGAAGGGAGGGGGCAGGGGGACAGTAAAGAATCATTCTTGTTAGTGAATGGCAGTTACGACCAGATAGTACACGGCAGAAACTGAATGTTTCTTACTTTAGTTAATATCATGTTTATTGGGCCATTATGTGAAAGAAAAAATAATGTTGCCACTAAATGCATAGTCTTAAGGGTAATGGGAGATATGTTTATCCATCCCCCTTTACTAAATTACTCCTTTCCTTATACACACATAACTGTCTCTTGGACTTATGATATCACATCATAATGTTTAGAAGGCATGTATTAATTTACACAAGAAATATGATAGTACATAAAAATATATGTACAATCAGTATATGTGCTTCTCCCATAGGTCAATATCATCTTTTGTGTCTGACTTTTCTCCTTGTCTCTTAAAATATGCCTCTAATGATCCAGAAAAGGTACATTAATTACTGTCTTACTTCAACCTGTTGTTCATATTATCTGTAACAACTTTGACAGAATGATGACATAGTAAGGCATAAATGTTCTGATGTAGTTTAAGGAGAACAGACAACTGGGACTTTTAGGAGATGCAAACTCTTGCTTTTATAGTAAATTATACATATCATACAGGCTTGCATGTGGCTTGACCTTCAAAGCCTCAAATGCTGTGAAATCTCTAGATTTTGTCATACAGAAAATAAAAGACTATTTTATTGACAAAAGTTCAAGAAGGAGAATAGAAAACAATGAAATCTTCAGTCTTGTCTGTATTTATAGGTTAGAACATTGTTTTCACAATGCTAATAATATTAGCAACATATTTGATCAGTTATGCTATGCTAATGCATGTTCTAAGCATTTATGAAAGGTTGTAATATTCACAGATATTAATTAAATCCTCACAATAGTTGGGAAATAAATATTACTAGATGTGCACAAATGATTTATCTCAAATTTTCTTATGAAATGGATTATTTTTATTCAACCTAATTTCATGATCATTTTCTTTTCTTAGCACTAAAAACCCTCAGTATGTGATATGTGTGTATATTTTAAAGGTAATTTATCAACACCTTAAGGGTCCCAGGTGGATTTACTGTTATGTATCTAACACAAGGACTTAAAAGAAATGAAAATTTCAGCTCCTTCCTTGGGAAAATTTCTAAACTCTCATACTGCTGTGCATACAGAGCTGTCAGTATAATTGCAAATGAACTTTTCAGTAAGTGATAAGGTTAAATACTTTGAAAGGTCAGTGTTATTATCCATAAGCAGTTCAATAGAAAAAAGAAAACATATTTTTTGTAAAGCTTGATCTTAGACCAGGAAAAAAAATAAATGGTTATTTGTTCTGATTTGGTTCAGGGAGGTCTCAAACCCTCACAAATTCTAAATGTTTTCATCATGACCTAGTAAACGTATGACAATTTCTGAAGCACATCTGTTGAAAGCTTTGCAAGCTCTCTGAAGAGCACTGCTTGGCATTATTTCTCATCCTGACATATACACTTGTCAGAGAAGGAGGCTGCTTTTAAGCAGAAAGCTGATCCTTGAAATCATAAACCACACAATTTGTTGATTCATTTTACAAACATTTATTGAACACTGGGTATATTCTAGGCATATTCCTCAATGAGCTTATAACTATGTAAATTTAAAAATTAAAAAAATTACAGTATGGGGGGGCAAAATTATAAGATTGGTAAAGGAAAGTCACATAAAGCAAACAAATTCATGTATTCAAAATTATCTGTGACAATCCCTTAAGAAAAATCTCAGGTTGGAGATTTACATATCTTTTTTCAGTGAATCTAAATCAACCAGTTTTTCCTCAAAAAATAACAGATTGTTATTTTTTTTTTAAGTTGAGCATAAGAGAAAGTAGTTGGTTCACCAGTTTTGATGAATTATGCCCATTTTAGAAGTAGTGTCACATTCAGCCATGCAGAATGCCTACCTGGTGAGGGACACATAATATCTGAAATTCACTAATATTAGATTCAAGTCTTCCATGTCATTATCATTTTGGGGGTAACATTCATTCTGGAAGGACAGGTGGTTCACTTACATGTGATACTTAATTCTTCTTCTTGATTACAAACATACAGCTGAAATTGGGCTGGTTAAATAAGTATATGATTAACTGTCAATGCACATTCAAGATGTTATCAAAAACTCACAGAAAAGGTCTAGAAAGATTCCAATGTAAAGGTGAGGTATGACCTAAATTTTGAAGGGGATATAGGAATGTATAAGACTGTTAATGTGGAAAAAAAAATTCCAGGGAACAAATAGAATGAGCAAAATCATGAAAGAGTGGGTTTCTAGAACTTTAATGACAGTATCACTAATTCTTTATGGCAAAAAAACATACATCCAGAGAGATACAAAGAGGCCATAGGTGAGAAAGTTTCTCTGGAGAAATCATAGAGATTCTTTTTAGCAAAGGATTTAGAAGGGTGATTGGTGGAAAGTGAACAGAAAGAGAGAAGGCAGAATATCAGGCAGTAACTGAGGAAGATTCTAGACATGTGCTCCAAGAAAGGCTGCTTCCTGCACTGGACTGAAGGCCAGACTCCCACCTTAGCTCACCAGGTTGTCTCTCTTTCCTTATTTCCCCCTCTACATAAACACCAATTCTTCCCATAGAAGAATGATATTTTATAGGTTTTTTTCCTCAGCTAATTCCTTTGGACCCTCTTCAGCCATTCCCAGGTTATAGGGAAAATCTGAGTTTTATGTCTGTTGCTGAATTGGACGCAGTACTCTGTGGCCATTAGATCACGGTCCTTATGGTTTAAAAGTATATAACCTAAGCCGGGCACAGTGGCACACACCTGTAGTCCAAGCTACTCTCAGGAGCCTGAAGGGGCAGAACTGCTTACACCCAGCCTCAGAGTTATTTTCTAAGCTACATAAAACCTCAGGACTGGTTTGTAAACTACATATTATGTACTATTATACATTTTTATAATTATTTTTATTTCAAATATATTTTAGTTGATAGTATGTCATTATTTCTCACTCAGAAAACTATTTGCGTGATTATCTTCTCAAGCACAATGTGAGATTTTTACTTTGGGTACAGTACTACTGAAAAAGCAATTTCTAAAGGATAGTTTGAAATCTTCATTTTGCCATCTTTGCCAACTCTGGTTGTTATTTAACTAATCTGGAGGGGAAAAAGTGTCTTATTCTAATTTTTATTTTTATGTTGTGATAATATTTATGTTTTTCCCTATTTATAACTTTAGAAACATATTCATATCTTTAGCTGTTTTTACTGGAGTATTTATCTTTGTCTCAACGAGTTCTAACTACATGTTATACAAAATAAATGACCATTATCTTTAATATTTGTTCCACTCACTCTGTTAAACCTACAATTGTTTTTAAATTTGGTATATGTTGTTTTAAAATATACTGCATTTGTGGATTTTGTGTAATTGAGTTATTATTTTCCCTTTTTACTTCTGTTCTTCATGTTACATCTTTTCCCAGCTCAAGATTATATACCTTGTAAAAGTTATTGTTTCTTTCATCATTTTGTCTTTACATGTAATGCTCTGATCCTTTTTGCAATTGATTTTATCCTATGAATTGGGGTAGAAATATAACTTTTTTTCCCCTGTGGTTCCAATAGAATGAAGACACACTATTAGCATCCTCCCTGAAGAGAGGATTCACTGCTTAACTGAAGTGAAGTCAGCTTCAATCTGAGCAGTGTGCTCTTCCAGAATCCACTGGGCTCCCAAGCTAAGGTTACACTTTTCTTGGGATGGCTCCTGACCAGTAATGGACAGGGCAGTTGTCTAACTGCCTGTTTTTTTCCATTCTAATGAGCAATCCCTGTTCCTTTACTTCCCTTTGTGCTGGTAGAGACTGCAGTCAGGCCTGTACCCATGTATGACAGCTCAATCTTGTTTCCTACTTTTTCCTTTCCAAGTGTTATTCCCCAATAAATGTTTGTACTCCAAATTCCATCTTAATGTCTCCTTCTCAGAGAATCCAACCAACACTCTGATTAATGAATTGTTTCTGGATTCCAAATTGGAAAGAATTCTGAACAATATTTATAGATTATTTCTTTTCCTGGGTTTTGTATTTCATTTCACTGAGCTGTTGACATATTCTTTTGAAGTTACAGATTTTAAATTACTGACTAACTAATTACTAAATTAACATGATACAGATGGAGTAGCCTGAATGCTCAGGACCAGAAACATTTCAATTTTGGATTTCTTCAGATTTTGGAACATTGGCATATAGACAATAAGATACCATGAAGATGAGACCCAATTCAAAAGACAAAACTTGTTTCACATATACACTGTACATGTAGCCTGAAGGTAATTTTATATAATATTTTAAATAATCTTGTGCATAAAACCAAGTTTCATGGTATAGCATTTTCTACTTGTAACATCAAAAGGTTTTTGGCACTCAAAAAGATTTTAAAGCATTTTGCATTTCAGCTTTTTGAAATAGGGATGTTCAACCTACATAGGTATATTTATATGATGTATAAGTGTATATGTTTTATGTATATATACAAATATTTATATCATGTATGTTTGTATATACATAGAGAGATTTTGTACAAGGTTGGATTCAGCAACTTTTTAATGAGTGTTTTCCCATGT
The DNA here is from genome assembly GCA_004024805.1 of Geosciurus inauris. Lineage (NCBI taxonomy): Eukaryota > Metazoa > Chordata > Mammalia > Rodentia > Sciuridae > Geosciurus > Geosciurus inauris. The sequence continues at coordinate 58,157 of PVHX01011007.1, forward strand.
TGCCCATTTTTATCAAATAAAATTTAAACTATCATTTTCAAAAGGGTTTCCTCCTTTATTCAGAAAAATGTGTACTTCTTTATTCATGCCAATCTTCTACTTGCTCTTGGTAAATCATGTACATTAATTGAATATATATTTTCTATCTGTTTATTGTTAAGTTTTTTATTTGTAAGTCTTTTGTAGTGTTTATGGGTACATGTGTTTTGAATGGTTTATTATGATCATAAGAAAACTTACTGATTTTGAACACTGAATTTTTAAATTATCCATGTTGCTGATCTTTCTGAAGCTTTATGAGAAATTTTTTTGGGCTTTCTATGTAGTGAAAGTATTACCTGTAAATATTTTAAACTGGAGAAGTCAATGATAGAAGGCAGCAAACTTTATATAGTCTCTTGGAAACAGGACTGCTGTGGGCAAAGCAGGGTTCAGAGAGAGGTGAGCTGTGAGGGTGGTAGGACTATCAGCAGTGTCGACTAGCACAGCCAGGCTTAGGTAGAGCAGATTATGGCAAGGGGCAGGGGGACAGCACTGGTATTGTTAAAGCAGTGCAAAGGGGACCTCATGCACAGTTAGGAGGGAAACAAGTGGGAAAAAACTGGAGCAGAAAGAAAGCCGACATGCACAAATGTGTTATATATTTATCTAAAAGATAGGTAAACTCTCTTGGGGAATCAAGAGAATGAAGAGAGGAAGAGCCAGAGACATCACCATCTGGCAATGGATCCAGGGAGTCCTGATTGTGGCCTGCACGATCACACATGATCTCCTGGCTTCATCATATCTGTCTACCCTACTCTTTCCCTTACTCCTTCCCAAAGAGCCCTCACTATTATTCCTTTGCATGAATTGATAAGTGATAATCATCTGGCACAGTCCCTCCTGGGACGTAACTGCTTCTGCAAATCAGGAACTCACCAGTTCATCAAAATAAAAATCTCATGCTTTCTACGCTCAGTTTGTTTTATATTTAGCACAACCAGAAATTATATTATTTTTTATTTATTTGGCTCTTTTCTTAATAGCAGACCATTTCCTCAAGTTAAAAGAGAATCCAACCAGTTCACTGCTGAATCTCTACTACTTCAGGATGATACCACATTCCATTTCATTTGTTGAATAAATGTAGGGGCACACGACTAACCTGAGCAAGGGGAAATTCAAGTTATTCTGCTATCCTAAGAGGTCTTTTTGTTTGATAAGAAGGTTATTTAATAGTATCAAATGCCATTTTGAAAACTTGCACAATGTCTGCTGATTTTTCTTTTGATCTCTTTATATGATAAATTGTGTTAATGTATTCTCAAATATTAACTCAGCAATTCATTTTGGGAAGAAACAATGCCTAGTCACACTATATTAATTTTAAAAATTCTATTTTGAGTCCAATTTACCATTACTATATTTTATTCAGAGTTTTCTCATCTATATTCATGAGCATACTGGCTTATAATTTAAATATTATTCTCTTTATTTATATCAGGGTTATTCTAGCTTCAAACTGTATTGCCAAACTTCCTATCTTGTTTAATGCTTTTAAAATAGGTTTTTTAAAATTACATTTTTATCAAAGAAATACAAATGCACAGACACAAATTTAAATTGTAAAGAAAGGTTATTAATAAAATACAACTGTATCTTTTTCTCTCCCTAACCCTGAATGTTGGCCCCAAGAGATGGGCTTTTTAAGCTATTTCTGTTCCAATGTTTCTGAAAGTTTCTTTCATATTTGTTAATGGCTTTTTTTTGTATGTTAACTTTTATATCAGTCTTTTCACTTGTTTTAGAATTTGCCATATATAAGACTACATATCTCCGTGCAAACCCCCTTCCCAGGGTACTTGTAGTATTTTTTCTGTTTCACAGTACATATGTATTTTAAAACCACGAACTGAAAACTGTTTCTTGTTCCATTGATCAGAAACAGGATCTATTGTCCCAAATCAACTCCTGCAAGCTGCAGGAACAAGAGCAGGAAGGATATTCACATAGCCCCTCCAGATTCACCTCTGATCAGCATTGCTCTTTTTTCCTCCTCTGTTTCTAAATCAGCCTATATTTCCTATCCCCACTCCCTTTACATATCAGAGTCTACTTCTTGTTTATTACTTTTTCCTTTTTAAAATTTTTTATTTGTTCTTTTTAGTTATATATGACAGTAGAATATATTTTGACATATTGTGTATACATGGAATATAACTTCCCATTTTGTGATTGTATGTGGTGTGGAGTTACACTGGTTTTCTATTCATATATGAATTGGGAGAGTAATGTCTGATTCATTCTACAGTGTGTCCCATTCCCATCACCCCTTTCCCTCTGTACCAATCCGGTCAACTCTCACTCTTCCCTCTCCCCATCTATTGTGAGCCAGCATCTGCATATCAAAGAGAACATTCAGCCTTTGATTTTGGGGGATTGGTTTATTTCACTTAGCATGATAGCCTCAAGTTCCATCTATTTACCAGAAAATGCCATAATTTTCTTCTTCTTTATGGCTGAGTAATATTTTATTGTATATAAGCACCATATAAGTTTTCTGAGGAATCTCCACACTGCTTTCCAGACTGGTTGTACCAAGTTGCAGTCCCACCAGCAATATATGAGTGCACCTTTTCCCCCACATCCTCACCAACATTTATTAATTGTATTCTTAAAGATTGCCATTTTGACTGGAGCGAGATGAAATCTCAGTGTAGTTTTAATTAGCATTTCTCTAATGGCTAGTGATGTTGAACATTTTTTCATATATTTGTTGATCATTCATATTTTTGTGAGGTTTCTGTTCAGTTCCTTTGCCAATTTATTAGTTGCATTGTGTGTGTGTGTGTGTGTGTGTGTGTGTGTTTGTGTAAGTTTTTTGAGTTCTTTATATATCTTGGAGATTAATGCTCTATCTGAGGTGCTGGTCAAAGACTTTCTCCCATTCTATAGGCTCTCTCTTCACATTCTTGATTGTTTCTTTTGCTGAAAAGAAGCTTTTTAGTTTGATACCATCATATTTATTGATTCTTGATATTACTTCTTGTGCTTTAGGAGTCTCGTTGAGGAATTTAGATCCTAAGCCAACATGATGGAGATTTGGGCTTTTTCTTCTAGTAGGCACAAGGTCTCTGTTCTATTGCCTAGGTCCTTGATCTACTTTGAATTGAGTTTTGTGCAGGGTGAAAGGGGTCTAATTTCATTCTGCTACATATGGATTTCTAGTTTTTCCAACACCATTTGTTGAAAAGACTATCTTTTCTCCAGTGTATGCTTATGGTGCCTTTGTCTATTATGAAATAACCATATTTATGTGGGTTTGTGTCTGTATCTTCTATTCTATATCACTGGTCTTCATGTCTGTTTTGGTGCCAATTCCATACCATTTTTGTTACTATAGCTCTATAGTATAATTTAAGCTCTGGTTTTGTGATGTCTCTTCCTTCACTTTTCTTGCTGAGGATTGCTTTGGCTATTCTGGGCCTCTTATTTTTCCAAATGAATTTCATGATTGCTTTTTCTATTTCTGTGAAGAATGTCATGAGAACTTTAATAGGAACAGCATTAAATCTGTATAGTGCTTTTGGTAGTATGGCCATTTTGGCAATATTAATTCTGCCTATCCAAGAGCATGGGAGATCTTCCCATCTTGTAAGGTCTTCAATTTCTTTCTTTAGTGTTTTGTGGTTTTCAGTATAAAGTTCCTTCACCTCTTTTGTTAGATTGATTCCCAAATATTTAGTTTTTTTTGGGGGGGGGGCTGTTGTGGATCAGATATTTTTCCTAATTTCTCTTTTCAGTGGATTCATCACTGATGTATAAGGACACAATTGATTTATGGGGGTTAATTTTATATCCTGCAATTTTGCTGAATGCATGTATTAGTTCTAGAACATTTTGGGTGGAGTTTTTGGGTCTTCTAAATATAGAATCATGTTATCAGCAAATATGGATAGGCTGAGTTCTTCTTTTCCTATTTATATCCTTTTAATTTTTTTCTTCTCTCTAATTGCTCTGGCTGGAGTTTCCAGGAATGTATTGAATAGAAGTGGTCAAAGAGGGCATCCTTGTCTTCTTCCAGTTCCTAGAGGGAACACTTTCAATTATTCTCCATTTAGAATGATGCTGGCCTTGGGTTTAACAGATATAGCTTTTACAATGTTGAGGTATGTTCCTACTATCCCTATTTTTCCTAATGTTTTCTACATGAAGGGGTGCTGTATTTTGTCAAATGCTTTCTATCTGTTTTAGATAATCATGCTATTCCTATGTTTAAGGCTATTGATGTGATGAATTATGTTTATTGATTTCTGTATGTTGAACAAACCTTGTATCCCTGGGATGAATCCCACTTGATCATGCTGCACTATCTTTTTAATTTGCTTTTGTATGTGATTTGCCAATATTCTATTAAGAATTTTTGGATCTATGTTCATCAGAGATATTGGTCTAAAATTTCCTTTCCTTGATGTGTCTTTGTCTGGTTTTGGTATCAGTGTGATACTAGCTTCATAGAATGAGTTTGGAAAATTCCCTCCTTTTCACTTCATGGAATTATTTGAGGAGGGTTGATGTTAATTCTTCTTTGAATGTCTGGTAGAACTCAGATGAGAATCCATCTGGTCCTGGGCTTTTCTTTCTTGGTTGGCTTTTGATGCCATCTTCAATTTTATTGTATGAAATTAATCTGTTTAAATTTTCTATGTCCTCCTGATTCAATCTGGGTAGGTCATATGTCTCTAGAAATTTGTTGCTGTCTTCAGTATTTTCTATTTTATTAGAGTATAAATTTTCAAAATAAGTTCTGATTATCATCTGTATTTCAGCAATGTCCTTTGTGATATTTCCCTTGTCATCATGAATTTTAGTAATTTGAGTTTTCTTTTTTTCTCTTTGTTATCTTGACTAAGGGTTTATCAATTTTATTAATTTTTTCAAAGAGCCAAATTTTTGTTTTGTTGATTTTTTTGATTATTTCTTTTGTTTTAATTTCATTGATTCCATTCTGATTTTAATTATTTCCTTTCTTCTACCTCTTTGATTGTTGATTTGTTCTTCTTTTTCTAGGGCTTTGGGTTGTAATGTTAGATTATTTATTTGTTGAATTTTTATTCTTTTAATGAATGAGCTCAATGCAATTAACTTTCCTCTTAGCACTTCCTTCAAAGTGTCCCAGTGATTTTGATATCTTTTATTGCTACTCTCATTTACCTCTAAGTATTTTTTATTTGATCTCTCATTTCTTTTGCTATGTATTCATCATTCAATAGTGTATTATTTAGTCTCCTGGTGTTAGAGTAGCTTCTATTTTTTATTTTATTGTTGATTTCTATTTTTATTCCATTATATCTAATAAGATGCAAGATATTTTTTCTATTTTTCTATGTTTGCTAAGAGTTGCTTTGTGGCCTAAGATATTTTAAAGAAGGATCCATATGCTACAGAGAAGAAAGTATATTCACTCAATGAGAGAGAAAATACTCTATATCTGTCTATTAAGGCTAAATTATTGATTGTATTATTTAGTTCTAGGGGGTTTTTTTGTTTAGTTTTAGTTTGGAAGATCTATCCAGTAGTGAGAAAGTTGTGTTAAAGTCATCCTGTACTATTGTGCTGTGGTCTATTTTCTTCTCAAATTTGAGAAGGATTTGGTTGATGTTTGAGGTATAAATATTTATGATTGTTATATCTTGTTGATGTATAATTCCGTTAAACAAGATCAAACGATCTTTATCCCCTCTGCTTAACTTTGGCTTGAAATCTCCTTTTTCTGAAATGAGGATAGAAACCTCTGCTTGTTTACAATACCTATGTGAATAATATATTTTTTCTGATCCTTTTACCTTCAGTCTGTGGATATCTTTGCCTTTGAGGTGAGTCTCTTGGAGACAGCATATTGTTGGGTCCTGCTTTTTAATCCAATCTGCCAGTCTATGTCCTTTTATGGATTAGTTTAGGCCATAAACATTCAGTGTTATCATTGAGATATGATTTTTATTCTCTGTCATTTTGATTTATTTCTGGTTTTTAAATTGAATTTATTTCTCTATTGATTCACTGTTCTTTTAATGTAGTTCCACCATTTCCTGTTTTTCACATTAATTTTTTATTTCTTTTTCATGATATATCTTATTGAGTATGTTTTGTAGTTCAGGCTTTCTAGTTGTGAATTCCTTTATTTTTTAATTTTTTTTTTATTTTTTTGGTACCAGGGATTGAACTCAGGGGTATTCAACCACAGAGTCACATCCCCAGCCCTATTTTGTGTTTTATGTAAAGACAGGGTCTCACTGAGTTGCTTAAAACCTCGCTGTTGCTGAGGCTGGCTTTGAACTCGCAAGTCTCCTATCTCAGCCTCCCAAAGTGCTGGGATTACAGGCATGCTCTCCATGCCCAGCTAATTTTTGTTTATCATAGAATGCTTTTATTTCATCATCAATTCTGAAGCTTAATTTTGCTGGGAATACTATTCTTGGCTGGCATCCATTTTCTTTCAGAGCTTAGTATATATTATTCCAAGACTTCTTAACTTTGAGGTTCTGCATTGAGAGATCATTGGAGATCCAGATTGGTTTGCCTCTAAATGTTACCTGCCAATTTTCTCTGCCAGTCTTTAAAATTCTTTATTCTCTGTGTTAGGCATTTTCAAAATAATGTGCCTTTCGTGAGAGTTCACCTACCTTGCCGAGAAGCTGCCTGTCTGCTTTCTTGGTTACATGCCGTAGAACAGCCAGGAGAGTGACCTCTTCTAATTTTCCATCTTGAAAACTGTAATTTTCTTTTTATTTTCATTCAAGTTACACATTCTCAACATTTAGAGTCAATTGGTTTTAAGATCTTATACTGTTTAAGCCAACAGTTCACTGCTAACTCCTTCCTTGTTTTGAGTTTTTGGAAGTTATTGCTTTTGATTCACTACTCTGATTCTTTTGATATTTATGTCAAAAATCTCTAAATAACATCCTTGCCTTGCTATTTCATGGTTTTTGTTTTTCAATTTTGATTTTCCAGAAAAGTTAAATGTCATTAACTTTTCTCCTTCGGGTCCCCCTTTCTCAAGTTATATAATATGTGCCCTCTGGCTTCCTAAAATTGTCAGATTAATATACATTTACTCTATTTTGCTATATAAAAACACTTTCTCAGAAGAACCATGTATAAAATTAATATTACTTATTCTTTCCAAAGCAGTTTTTATTTGAGGCCAGGGTTTTTCATTTACTTAGATTTCTTATCCTTACTAATGAAAAACCTAACCCAAGGTTTTTATAAATTTTCTTTGATAGATTCAGATGTACAAAGCATTCTATCAGTTTCCATTTTTAAGGGAATTTCCTGAGTCTTCTGACCTGATCCAGTTTGTACTCATCTTCCTCTACATTTGGGCATTTCTTTTGCTTCTCTCCTTGGATACATCCCCAGTATCTTGCCATCCATGTCTTCATTTTTCTTAGCTTACTTTCTTAAGTTGAGGGAGCACATATTCTAATGCCATTCCAAAAACCTGCATGGGAAATGAAGTTTCTAAAACTTTAAAATTTGACTTTGTAATAAAGAATTCAAAGTTACAGAAAAGTTGCAAGAATAATAACAATACAAAGATGTTCACTCACTCTCTACCCTAAATCACCTATAGTTACCATTACTTCTTGGCTTTGTTGCACATACATATATTCACACATGCATGCATATATGTTGATATGTGTACATTCACACACACATACACACACACACTCTTACATGACATTTGAGAGCAAGTTATAAACATCATCAATTCTTACCCCAAAATACATTGCATCTACGTCCTTCAGCATATATGTAAGAATGGGGAAATCATAATCACAGTATAGTTGTCAAGGTCAGTAAATTTATCATCATAAAACAATTTTGTCAAATCTGCTGTCCATATTCTAATTTAGTATATCAATTGCATTTTCCCCATTCAGTGTAAGGTATCTGGGACAGCATGATTTTGAGAATGGTTTATTGTTTTTGGTTTATGATTTTCTATTTTTTTCTCTGTTATAATTTTTTGGTTAATGTGTCTTAGTTTTCACTTTCATGCTGGTGACTTTCTTCAAATATCTGCTGTTTATAAATTTTCCATTCTTGTTTTAGTGGTAAAGCCATAGACAGACAACCTGGGAGCCTAGTGTACCTGGGTGGGTTGTCAACTGACACTAACTGCTTCAGTGTGGGCAGGCAGGCTTGCTCCATTAAACTGGATGATTGCTAAGTGCTAGAACAAAGGGGACTTTAGGGCAGGGACATCTATTCTGTCCTATTCTCCCCAGAGAAAACACACACACACACACACACACACACACACACTTTTTCTCTCTCCCCTACTCATTCTTTCTTTCAGAAACTTTAGTTTTATGTTAATTCCTGTCTCCTGGATCTTCTGTGTGTATAGGTAATGGGGATAGAGAAAGAATGGGTGGTAGAGGAATTAATTTGTACATGTT
>PVHX01011008.1:0-65109 GCA_004024805.1 Geosciurus inauris
TCTTGTTCTCTTTAATGCCATTAGCCAAGCTTTACCTATGGAAATCCTACTATTGTCAGGAAGTATTTCCTTCTGGCTATTGACCAACAACTCTTTCTGCCAGAGCACACTTTCTAGGAGTTATCCACACTGAGGGCTTTCCCTTCCTCCTAGACATCCTCAAACCACCATATTAAGTTCCAATCCATGCCTCTCACTTAGGTCACCTCTCAACTGCCAAATCACATCAATGGTAAAATATCTTATTTGACCTCAATGTGGCAGTTAAGAGTGTTGTGACTCTTTATAGAACTCCCAGCCCTTAGCTTCCAAAATACCATACTCTCTCTCCTGGATCTCTCTAGACCTCTGCTATGCTGTCTCATTCTGCTTCATTGGTTTCTTTTTCACTCTTACAAACCACAGGAGTCACACTTAGCCCTCCTTTACTATTTGCTTTCTCTGGGATGCTACACTCAATCTTACGTGTTCGACTAGAAAGTCAACCTATACACTAACAATTCCCAAGTATGGTTCCAAGGTTAGACCTTTAATGAATTCTAGTATCAGACAACCAGCTGCCTCCTGCACTTATTTTTCTACCTGTAAATCACGTAAGTACAAACATATTCCAAGTTAATCTCACCTTCTTTCTCAACTACTCCCCAAAGATTTGCATAACATTTAAAGAACAGCCATGCCCACTAAGTCTGGTCATCGTTCCCAAACATGCCTTGTTCATTTCTACTTACTTACTAGCTCCCCTCCTCTCTATTTGCCTATGCTTTAGCATTCATTCCTTCCAGCCCTAGCCCAGTGTGAGTAACGTCACAAGTCCTCCCAACAGCTCAATCCTTAGCATTCACCTTCCCATCCCAAATTGTCCACTTTCTCCTTTTGTCATCATCAAATACACTATAGGATTTTGCATCCCCAATGCACTGGGGAGTCTTATTTAAAAACTCCACAACTGGGAGCAGTAAATCTGGTAGAAAGTTAAAATGACTTTAGGTATTAAAGAAGTTTCTCCATCAGTGGTCAGAAGATGCATGTACAAAACAGTACTTACAGATCTTGACCCATTTAGAGACACCAAGAAAGAAATCCTCTAAATGACAAGTGATCCAGCAGGACATCGCTCCAGGTATCCCTCAGAGGGATTTCCAGAAAGAACAACTGAGCACCACTGGCTTCTGGTCACTGATTTCTTGAACATTTCTTGAATGCCCAAACCTCATGTTGTTTCTTCTGTCTGAAACATCATCTCACTTGCTCTTTTTTTCTTACAGGTTGAACTTCCTCATTCAATAGGACTTAACCCAAATGTAACCTTCTCTGTGAAACTTTCTAACTCATATGAATTTATTTCTTCCTCCTCTATTCTGCCAAAGCACTTTGTTCTCCCTCCTGTTTCAGGACTGTATTAAATCATAGTACAGGTGGCTAGTTTTATGTCTGGGTCCCTGAAAGTCTGTGATGACCAAGAGGCTAGGCCTGCATCATACTCACCTTGTGCTATAAGTTTAGTTTACCTTGTGAAGAGTATGTGCTACTAGTACTTTACAAAAATCCAGTGGGAATAGTATTATTATTAGCTCCAATTTTTGAAAGGAAAAAAATGAATGGACTAAGAAAAATTAGGAGACTCATTTAACTACTGTATCCCTAGCAAATAAAACACACTTTCATAACAGATCTTATAAACAGATTTGTTTGAGGTCACACAGCTAACAAACAGAACAGAAAATCAAATGTGGGGCTCTGTGACTCCAATTCCCACCATACCTAGAAAGCCTTACTTCTATAGCAATGTGGAAAGGAAAGCAAAGCACCTCGTGGTCTGAGGAAGCACTCTGTTCTCATCTCTTTCCTTCTCTCTGAGGTGAAACGATACCTGATTATGTGTTCTATTTCAAACATTTTAATCACTTTCCCAACCTTTTCTGAGTCATCTAGCTTTTCTGCACATCCATTAAAATACCAGAGTACAACTTGACACAGCACTTACTGAGGCTAACTACAGTAGAAGAAGGGCCCCTGTTGAAAGCACTTGATAAGTAGAAAGATCCTGAAGGACAAAAGTGGAGCACACTGACTTAGACTTTATATAAAGATATACATAGTCTTTCAAGGTGAAACCATCCAAATTATAAAAACAAAACAAAAAAACTTTTGCTCTGAAACACCTAAAGCCCAAATACTGACTATATCTTAAAGTCTGGACATTCCTACCCTCATATGCCATAGGTAATTTTAAAATAAAAGTCCTCTTTAAAACAATTTTTGGTATTCTTTTCCTGATAAAAATCAAATGCTGGAAAAACATAATTTTACACCTATCCAAAATTAATAGCTGTTAAATATTCTTTAAAGGTCCATATAACCAGAGGTGTTTTGCAACCAAATTCATGGTTGATGTTAAGCTCCCCCCCAAAAAAAACAGGATCCTAAAGAAATTCAATGCTACTCATAGCTTTATATCCAAAGTTTCTAAAATTGTTTGTTATATCTATTTGCCTCTGCCTAAAAGTGCTCAGATGTTCATTGTTACCAAGCTATTACGCCTTTTTTGTAAGAGCATTTGCTGGTTTGTGCAACTGTGCTGATGTGGGTAAGGTGATAGTTTTGATATTGCTATGACCAATTTAATTGGTAATGTTTCTTGATGATAACGCATTACAAATTCCAAGGGGTGCAAATAAAAAAAAAAAAAAGGAGACTGGCTCAGCAAAAACTAGCAATAGCACTGTGAAATATTCAAAGAGTATGTTGATGGGGTCAGTCACTTTTGTCTCCCCATATGGTAGGCCACAGATCATGCTCTTACAGGGCAAATGGGACTGTCTCTACAGCTGGTTTGTTGGTTATGACAACATTTGTCAGGATTTTAATAATCTGGCATTTATTTAACTACAACAGCCTATTTTCCTGGGAAGCAAGGCTAACATTTCTATAAACATTAGCTAACCCACCCTTAACAACTGCAAGTATTACAAACTTCTGATTGCTATGTCTGCGTATCTTTGATTTATGTAAGTTGGCTCCAATACTACAACCAACCTGGCCTCTCTTTCCATGCACAATAACTGGGAGTAGATTGGCAAAAATAGTGCTTTAGATGGCTCCATTTTTTTAAAAAAGCATATTTCTATCAGGTTCATCAAAATTCATTAAGATGCTTATAAAGACAAATAAAAGTGGCACACTGGAACACTAAATTGGATTAGACATCACCTTCCTTAATATGTTAGACACTAAGGAATTTATGTGTACTTACCTTTTGTGCATTTTCCCCATCTTCAATTGTAAAATCTAATCTGGCCTGCCTGGTGTTGATCAGGTCTTTTAGTGTTAAACAATTCACCTCCATCTGTAACGCACAATTATTTTTAGAAAGCCACTGTATCACTAGACATTTTCCCCTCCAAAAAATATTTATTACTCATTCGTGAACATGAACTTCTCCTTCCCTAAACATGTCTTGGTAATTTCCAGGAATGCAGCCACCCTCCAACCACCCTCCCTAAAACTCACATGAACACTTAAAGTGTGCTTAGTAATTACCAAAAATCTGGGAAGCAAACAAAACCTTTAAATATGAATTGTTTATGAAGAGCAATAGGGCAAAATAAAATTACCAAGTCAGGAGGGTGTTGGGTAAATCTGTCACAAAGTATAGGGTCTCTAAAGGTCAGTTAATTTTGGCGCAAAGAACTGGGAGGAATTTGGCTTTGAGGGGGTTTGAATCAGGGTGAAGGAAATCTGATCGCTAGAACAAACCCACTCAGCGATCTCCGTAGCTCTTTCCCAGGCCTCCAAGGGGACCCGAAAGATAAACCCCAAATCATGGGGAAGGGCTAGTCTGTTCCACTCAGAGAGCTGGAGGCGACAGAGCCCCACGCGCCGGGTTCTGCGGCAGTACACCTAAATCCTCCGCCAGGCTGAGAAGGAGAGGGGTGGCAGGCTGGCAGCCAGGCGGGAGGGTCCGCTTTTCCCCAATTCCCGCCTCCCCACCAGCGCTGGGGCCGCAGGCGTACTTACTCCCGCTTTGCGAAGGAGGCTTTCTGCCTCTATAGGGACCTCCGCGGCCCCACACCAATGCGGGAAGAGGGTGCAGATATCAGCAGCCGGGCGGAGACATCGACAGGGTAAGGTGAGGCGCGCAGACCCCCGCTCCGAGTACCCCGTGCTGGCGGGGACCCCACGGCGTCCGGGAAGCGCCAGCGTTCCTACGCGCCTAGCGCGACTCCAGGCTGTACCGCGGTCCCCGCTAAAACACCTCCACTGGCGCCTTGAGACTGAATTTGAGCATCCGCCAATCAGCGGCGGCTGGCGGGGCGGCTTCGGCCAATCGCGCGGCGGCACTGCCCGGGCTGGCCGCCCCTCTCAGTCTTGGCGCTCCGAGCCGCGCGTTTCGCCCTCACCCGCCCAATTGTGGCCGCCTCGGCCCCCTCCCCCTTCCGGGTACCTGGAAACCTCGGCCGGGGAGCCAATGTGGGCGGTGGACGCGGGCCCCGGGCCGCGGGAAGCAGCGGGGGCGGCGGGAGGAGGTGGAGGAGGGCTCTTTTGTTATGCATAAAAGACCCGCTCACGTCCCCGCGGCTGGCGGCGCCCGGAGACCGCGGGCACAGCCAGGGGTGGGGAAAGCAGATGGAGTTTGGAAAAACGATACACATACACCCTGGATGCTGCCGCTGCCGCCCCTTCCCCCAGCAACCTGCAAGGTAGCGAAGTTGTCCAGACTTGCTGGGGCAAACTTCCTAACACCCGGACGCTGGAGTGACACGTGAACCATGGTTACCACTTCACAGTTCGAGCAGATGGCACGCCAGTTAGCCCTGGAAACTAGACTGGAAGCCCAACCAAATGTTTTTAACACTTCCCCCCGCCCAAATCTAGAAATGTTTCTTGGTGTACCCCTTTCAGAACATCGTTTTTTGGGGAACAGTGGAGGAAATTTCCTCAACATTTCTAATTTGCATTTAATGTTTCACTTCCTTCTTTGGCTTTTTGATTTAAAATAAGAATGTTAGTAGAAAGAGTCTCTCCCCTACCCCTAAATAGATCTCTTAGTTACAGAAAAATTGAAGTTACTTCAGAGAATTCCCATAGGTCCAGCACCCAGTTTCAACCACTGTTTTAATAACATAGGACATTTATTAAAATTAATGAACCAATAATATACCAACCAATTGATGTATTATTCTTAAAGTCAGATTTCCTTCATTTTTAACCAATGTCTTTTTTTCTGTTCCAGGATGCAATATTACATTTAGTCTTCATGTCTCCTTAGGTTTCTTGGCTGTCAGTTTCTTCATTTTTGATGACTTCCACAGTTTCCAGGAGTACTGGTCAGATATTCTGTAGGGTATTCTTCAGCTAGAATTTGAAGTGGTCGTCTTTAAAGCCTGCGTATGGACATTTCCCTACAAACTATATAGTTCATTGCAACGCTGGCATTTATTTATCCCTTCTGTACCAAGACTACACTCTTCATGCCTCTATCCTCAGATGTATGTAAGGGACCCTCAGCAGAATTCACAACACTGTCTTTTACTTTTTACTATATTTTGATTGCTAGTAAACACAGCCTAAAAATCACCACCAGGCCATATGTTAAAAAGACATAAAAGCATGCAAAATATGTAACATAAAGACAATCTTTATAATAGAAATAACATTTTGAACTGAAATCTTTCTTATAGACAGAGGCAAAGAGAAATAAAAAGAGTAAAATTGCAATTTATTCAATTATATACTTACGAAGTAGAAAATTTAGATGAGGACATCTTTTCCCAACTGTATGAAGTTCCTGTTGTGTGCCATGATACTCTAATACATGACCACAAACTGGTTGGCTAAAAAGAATAGGAATTTATTCTTTCATTTTCGTCTGAGAGAAAGCAAGGTGTTGACAGGGCCTCACTTCCTCCGGATCTAGAGGAAAATCTCTTCTTTGCCTCTTCCACTGTCTGATGGCTGTCACCAGTCATTGACTTGTAGCTGCCTGGCTCCAATCTCTGCCTCCATAGTTACATTGCCTCCTCTTTTGTTCATTAAATCTACCATGTGTCTCATATAAAGACACTTGTCATTAGATAATCCAGGATGATCTCATTTCACCATCCTTAATTGCTATAGTTTGGATATGAAGTGTCCTGCAAACTCTCTTGTGCTAAAGGCTGGTCCTCAGTGTAGGAATATTCAGAGGAGAGGCTTTTGGAAAGTGTTCGGATCATGAGGACTCTGACCTCATCAGTGGATTATTCCATTAATAGCTGAGTGGACTACTGGGAGATGGTGGGAACTATAAGCAGGTGGGGCATGGTAGAAGGAAGTAAATGGGGAGGATAAGGGGGTATGCTCTTGGGGGTCTGTATCTTGTCCCTGGCTCCTCCCTCACGCTCTTTCTCTGTTTTCTGGCTGCCATAAACTGAGCATCTTTTCTCCACATGCTATGTGCCATGATATTCTACCTTACCTTAGGCAAATCCTTAGAGCAAAGGATTTGCTGACCATGAATTGAAATCTCTGAAACCATGAGCCAAACTAAATCTTTCATGCTCTGTTGTTTGTGTCAGGTATTTTGGTCACAGTGATGAAAAGCTAACACATTAATTTAATTGTATCTGCAAAACTCCTTTTATAAAACTAAGGAAAAGGATTATGGGTTCTAGAGTTCATGACATGGATATGCTTTCTGGGGAGCCACCATTCAGTCCTTCACATTATTAAAGTCCATTCATTTCTCAGATATTTCAAGTTACTTGTGTTTGTTTCTTTGAGGTTAGGCAGTTTTATGTTATCTTTTCCTGGCATTTTCAGAATAAAAGCACTTTTTCTATTTCAATTCAAATATCTAATCAAATCAAAAACTAGTTAATATGTATCTTCAGACACCTGAAAGTTTTATTCATTTAGAGTAAAACTGGAAAATAAATGTTTGATGGACAAATTCAGAGACATTATTTCAATACATTTATTAAATCAATGCCTTTAAGTCTTAGAATTCATAGATAATCTGTTAATCTCTGTTATTCAGCTGATGGCTACTGTTGACTGAAAACTAGGCTGAGGCTGTCCCTATATGTGGCTTCTCCGTGTAGCCCAATTTTTCCAATAGCATGAAAGTTCAGAATAGCTGTTATCTCCTATGTGGTGGCTTCAGGGATCCAAAATGAGTGTCCCTGCTGGTAAACTGGATAGCCTTTTTGACATAGCCTAAAAACAGAATCAATCTGTAATTTCTTTTTGGATGAAGTTATCAGAAGGCCACCATATTCAAGGGAAGAGAATACATACTCCACCACCCAATGAGAGAAGTATCAAAGAATTTGGGGCCATATTGAAAAACTGCCATACCAAGTTACATGCCAATGAAAGTATTTTCCAGTTCTACCTCATTTATGTCTGCCCAAAAAGTAATTGACTTCAGAATAGTATAGTATTATCTGTGTGGCAGAAATCTCCAGGATTGTGTATTGTGCTAAGCTTGTGATTTTCAACCTTGTCTATTCTTTAGAATCACCTAGGGAGATTTTTTAAAAATTCTAATATTTTGAGTTCCATATCCAGACATTCTTAATTTACTTGATCCGGAATTGGATTTGAGTAATTCTTTAAAATTTTAATGTCTAGTTCCTCAGCATTAAGCCAGTTGTATGATTCTTCATTAGTTCCCTGAATGTTTCTGATTGAATGGTTTTGGAAATGGATCCTTGTGGGGGACATATGCAAGGGCATGCCACAAAATGGCGCTGAGCTACCAGCTCAGGCCTGACCACGCTGCCCCTGGAGAGCCATCACCTCGCCCTTATTGGCTGACCTCTGCTTCCGTGTTTGTGGACAAGACATGGACAATGGATACTCTGCTATCTAAGTGCCTCTATACATCCCACTTCCGCATTCTTAGCTCAGTAACAGGACACCTACCCCCTCCTCTATATAAGCCTGTATCTCTCCTCAATAAATCAGTTCCTGCTTAAGACAGAAGTCTCCGGCTCAGGCGTGGTAATTGCGTGCTGGACGACTTTACCATTCTCAGCAGTCGTGTCGGGGACTCCCGGGGATCCCCTCCTCCCCACTGGCTGAGGGGGGAGACTGATACCTGGCTGGGAGGACCCCGACAGATCCTCCTGTCCCATCAATGAGGACAGGAAGTGTTGTACAGATGTGCTACGCACTGGAATAGGTGCAAATTAGGGCTAGGTCTTGCTAGCTGTGTCACTGGTTTTTGGAAGGAGTCAAGGTTGTAAATGAGAAATCTGATGGGTGAAATGGAGGTATAACTGAAGACTAAGTAACAAGGGATGTGACAAGGAGAATATGATGGTGTCTGACATTCCTCTGGGAAAGTAACATACTCCTTCTCAACACTGCTTCTCAAACCTAAAATAGTCTTTTACCCTTTTGGAGTTCCAACTTCCAAGATTTATAGAAATGAGACTTTGCACAATTTGCAGAAAGAAGGCACTGTCATGAAATAGCTCTAGAGCTAGACAATCTGGGTTGTTCAGTTAGTGTATTAGCTTCCTCAAATATTTTCTTTTTTTTCATTACTGCAAGCAGTAGAAATGAAATAATCTTGGTGTGGCATCTGTGTTCAAAAATGTAGTCACTGAAGGTAACTGGAAACTGATTTTTCACTAGACTGACAATGGAGGATCTCAGCTTTACATCCTGACAATTCTCAAGCCTTGCTGAGTGGATCTGTGTAACTTATCTTCCAAACTAAGGGCCACTGTTTAAAATGGGCTTTGTCTTCAGCCCTTTCTGGATCTGAGAATGTGATGAATTTACTTCTGTAGCTGCTAGCAAGTTAAAAAAGGCAGAACACATAATTTTGTCTGACCACAAACAATGTGAGGAGAACAAGTTTAGTTGCATAACCTTACAACAATAAAAAGTAAATAATACCAAAGGGTAGTTATAGTGCCCATTCTCAAATGACATCCAAATGTCCAGCTATTCAGAGAGAGGTGCTTCAGTTGTGATTATATGTCCCATAGGTGGGAGAGGGAATTCATTCTTTGTCTCCTCAGACCTCTGGTAATCCTTAGGTCTATGGAGCAAGGTTAGTTTTCTTAAGAGTTATGTGATTTTCATTCTCATCAAATGAAAAGCTAGAGCACTTAGTGTAGTACATGTATATGTGTGTTTGTGTGTACCTGCTGAAGGCAGGGATGGGGAGAGGGGATTGAGCCAAAACAAACATAGTTAACAACAGGTCAGATGAATTTTGAGTTGGGTGTTTTGGGGACGAGTGTGGGAATGGAGAGTGTATAATGAGGTGTACTTTGCCTGGTGTAGCACTTCTGCTGCAGGCTTTAACATGGCCATTTGGAGGCACCACAATGCATGGGACAATTAGAGTGAGACTGACCTATGATGCTGAAACTGATGTTCTGGAGAAATTGGGCACCCTAGCTTCCCCTGAACTTATCCAGAAAGAAAGGAATTCACTTTGAGTCGTAGGGAGACATAAATTCCAGACCAAGCTTGGCCATGAACTTTTGGGGGGATCTGGAACAAAAGATATTGCCTACCTTGACCTCAGTGATGGTGGGGCTAATTCAGCAGACCTCTGAAAAACCCACTAATTTTGTTATTTTAAATACTTATTGTTATTTTAAATACTTATTGTTATTTAAATACTTAGTATCTTCTTAAAACTATTTGCTACTGACTTCTAATTAGTGTGAATGTGAAAGAATATTTGAAACCACATTTTAATTTCTATGTTTGGTGAAACTGGACACTTTACTCAATAAATCACAATATATGTCCCTGGATGTATACACATATTTATACACATATTTTAATAATGAGAATGTTAAAAAAAATCAGGCCAAAGACTAACCTTTGTGACTTTCATTGTTCTCACCTAAGAATTAAATGACTCTGAGTGTAACATTTTATACCTACCAAATAGCACTATTTTGGTAGCATTTATTTGTTATAATACTTTGTAAGGCCAAAGGAAAATATTTACATTGTGTAGCAGAGAAAGGAGTTTGGGGTTAGTGGCTTACAGATTCACAACTTCAGTTCAAAGACTACAAACATTACCTTTCCTTAACCCAGGCCCACTTTACCAATTTCTACCTTGGTAAAACCAGAGAAATGGGATATTAAGCCCAAATGGAGTGTTTTAGTCAACTCGTTTGCTCCTGTGATCAAAAGACCTAACAAGAACAATTTCAGAGGAGGAAAAGTTTATTTGGTGCACAAGTCTCAGAGGTGTGTAGTCCATAGATAGCTGACTCCATTGTTCTGGGCCCAAGGTGAGGCAGAACATCATGGTGGAAGAGTGTGGCAGAGGAAAGTAGCTCAAGACATAACAATTAGGAAGGAGAGCTAGTTCCTCACCAGGGACAAAATATATACCCCAAAGTCGTGCTCCCAGTGACCCACGTCCTACAGTCACACCCTACCTGCTAACAGTTACCAACTACCCAGTTAATTCCTATCAACAGATTAATGCATCAATTAGGTTAAGACTGTCATAACCCAACCATTTCACCTGAATGTTCTAGTATTGTCTCACACCTGAACTTTTGGGGAACACTTCATATCTAAACCATAACATGTAGATACATTAGTCCAGGGCTTCACTGGTCAAACACAAATGTAATATGCAAAGGTTAAAGGCATTGTCTGCATGAAATCTCTGTTATTAAGCCAGCTATTCCTGGAAAGAGTAATCATTTAACCAACATCATACATGTAATATATTAAGGTGTCTTTCCTTGGACCATACTTGCGGGTTATAGTAGAGTTAACCTTGAAGTATAGCACAGTTGTTTTCTCTATAATGCCTTACATAGAAGAGAGATGCTCCTTGAGTTACAATTGGGTTACATCCTGATGAACTCACTCTAATTTGGAAGTAGAAAGTCGGAAATGCATTCAATATACCTTACCTACCAAGTATCATAGCTTAAGTTTAAGTTACTTTAAACATGCTTGGAAAACTTACATTAGCAAAATGTAATGGGCAAAATCATCCAACACAAGGCCTATTTTATAATAAAGTGTTGACTCTCTCATATAATTTATTGAATATCTGTATCCAGAAAATGCTGGCAACATAGTGTACCATAGAGCAGCACTAGTTCAGCCTCCTGATCACATGGCTGAGTCAGAGCTACTGCTCCCTGCTGTTGCCCAGCTTGGCAAGGAAGGACCGTATTGCATATCACTAGCCCAGGAAAAGGTCAAAACTCAAAATTCAACTCACAGTCTCTACAGAATGCATATTACTTTTGCACCATTGTGAAGTCTTAAAATGTAAGTTGAACTATTGTAATTTAGGAACTGTCCATGCCGGACTTTCTAGCCTTATTCAAAGACTCACCTTTCCTTCGAGAAAGGAAGGTGATTCCCTTAGTCTCCAGTCACACATACTCCTAACAAGCCTTTGCAACCTTCCCTGACACCTGTGGACTCTACTGCCAGTGTTGTCCAGTGTTTTTGTTTTTTTTCCCCTACCCCCATGGTGATGGGTGATATCAGGTATGTCCACACAGTGTGGTTCTTGCCTGCCACCAAGCTGTCACCACTCAGAAGTTCAGGGATGCTCTGTGATGTCACCGCGCTTTCCCCAAGGGTGCGAGTTGCAGCTGCCATTGAGTGAAACCAGATCTAGATCACCGTGTTTCCAGGACTGCTGCTGCTGCTGCTGGTGGTTGTCCTGCAAGGCCCTGCTGCCACAGAGCATAGGCGGTGGCATCGGCCCCCTCTCCCCTTTTCCACCCCAGCAAAGTCCTATTGGGCCAGAGCCTCTCTAGTATCTAATATTTTGTTGGAGTTATTCTTCCCTTTTAGGCCTACATCTGTTTAGTAAACTTGTCTAACATCCTTCAGGTGGCTGGCTAATTCCTCTTTATTTCAATTATTCAACTACTTTTTAGCTGATGAAGTTAAATTCTGCCTATCCTTTTGATGCAAGGAGGATTTCTTTTTATTTTCAACATCTGTTTCTACTGGATTTCTTCTTATTTGATAATGTTCCCATGTGATCACTTCTACTATTTTCTTAAGCTTACTGAAATTTGCTCTAGGAACCTGTTATTCCATTTTACTAGTCTCTTTACTTTTCTGGTTGTTATTAAATATTTTATAGGTGTTTGCAATTGCAATGACATAATGCTAGAATGCCTTTTGGGGTAGTTTGTTTTTTCTCATTTCCCCAATTATTTTTATAATCTTGGGTTTTTAAAAAATAATGAAAAATTCCAAAAACATTCCACCTTAGTCAGTGTCAATATAAATCAAGCATGATTATTAGCTGAAGAACAAGAGAGTTATATAAACAATTTCCAGTGATACTTTAAAAGGAGTAAAATATTATAAACTCAGATGAGGCATAACTGAGAACATATTACACAAAGAGGAAAGCAGACAGCTTTACCAGTCTAGGACAACACATGTTAGAACCATAGGGCTAAAATTAAACAAATAGAAGGAAGAGAAAAATGAAAATTTGCAGAGTCATAAGAAAATAACTAGACTCTCATCATTGTATAATGATTCTTTAGTTAAATATGCAATTAAACAGTAAAAGAAGGAAACCATTGTACAATCTGTGAAGCTGAAGAGAGGTAAGCGTTACTGAATTGCATGGCAATAAAACAGGCATCTTGAAGTCTTCCTATTTGTGATGTGTCTGATGGTTAATTTTATGTATCAACTTTTCTATGACACAGTGCTAAGATATTTGAGCAAACATTATTCTGAATGTTGCTGTGAAGTTGCTTTGGATGAGATTTCTGTTTAAATTGGATGTTGAGTAAAGCAGATTGCCTTTCATAATATGGGTGGGCTTTGTCCAATCAGTTAAAGGCACTAATAGAACAATTGATATCCTTTCCCAAGGAAGAGGGGACTCTGCCAGCAGACAGCCTTTAGATTTCATCTTCAATGTTGGATGTAACTGGTTCTACAGTGGCCTACCTTTGGACTCCAACTGCAACTATTTCCTAAGTCTTCAGCCTGCCAAACACCCCCAACAGATTTCAGACGTGCCAAGCCTTTACAACCACATGAGGCAATTTGTTGAAATCAGTGTCTTTCTATATACACACCCTGTGGGTTAGACTCCTGACTAATACAAGTAGCTTAATTTTTATTTATTTGTTTGGAAATAATCACAATTGCCTGTTTGAAAGACCTCAAAACAATCTTGTCTCTTGGAACAAAGGCAATCTCATTGCCACTGAAGATGAATCCATATTAATAGCATTAAATCTCAATGAAAATTATTTATGGGCTGGGTCACTCAGAAAGCATTCATAAAACCTTTGGTTAGTTGCATTTACTCTTTGGACATTAGTTATTAATACTTGCGATGAAATAATAATACTATTTTGTATTGGCAGAGTCCTTTTTAGTGTAGTGAATATCAAGCACTTTATGAGCTACTGGGAGCCAATTTCTGCTCATAATGCATAATAGTGCTCTGACTTGAGTCAGCCAGAAGCATAAATATCATTCATGCTTTGATTTTAGACAAGAAGCCTTTGGCACTAATCATTAAGATAAGTCCAGGATCCAAGTCCTACTTACCACCTTTACCACAACCATCTGATCCCAAGTTGCCTTCATCTCTCTCCCCTGGATTGTTTTAATAGTCTCAAAACTGATCTTCCTGCTTGTTGTCCCTCTGTGAGTTAGCCCTCAACAACAGTTGCAGCGATCCAATTAAAATGTCAGCTCATGTCTCCCTTCTGCTCCAAACATTCCACTGACTCTCCAACTCATTCAAGGTAAAAGTTAACCTACTTACAATGGTCCACAAGGTCTTAAGGATCTGGCTTCTTTTTGCTACTCTAATCTCATCACCTTCACCTGTTCTTGTTTGTGTCACTTTGGCCACACTTGGCTCCTTGCTAATCCTTGGTCACACTTGTTAGTCTGCTGTGAACACTTGTCTTCCATAGAACCTCATAGCTCTCTTTCACTTTTTTTCAAGGGCATATGAATTTCTACACCAAAGAAACTTTGAAATCTCAGTGACTTAACAAAATGGAAGTTTATCTCCCATTCATTAGTAGTCTGATAACAGGATGGCAGGTGGTTTTCTTGTATGTGGTGACTCTGGGTGGCTTTCCTGTATGTAGTGACTAGGACCCAGGCTCCTTCCATCTTGGTGCTCTACAGTGTCCTCAGGCAGATCTTCAAGTCCTGTTTCCAACTCCTGGAAGGGAAAAAAGACAGTGGACAAAGATGTATCACTTTCCTCACACTCTTGAGAGAACAGCTAGTCTCATAGCTACACCTGATTCAAGGGAAATGGTGATTATGGTCACTGACTCTGCAGCAAGAAACTAACACTGTAGATGGAGGACAAAGACTCAGGGCAGCTAGCCATTTCTGCCACAGACTGCCACACTCTGTCCATTGAACATCGGTGTGGTGCCTTGCCTAAAGAAAACAACCCAAAGTTCAACCCAGGTGCCCCACCAAGGACAAAGTCCAGGAACTCTGGCTAATGTAGCTCCTTTGAATTAAATCTGAATTAATTCAGATTTCTGAATTAAAAGACAAGTCTGCCCACCTCTTTACTCCTCTACAAACCTCGTATAAAAAATATGGACCGAGAACATGATAACTATAATAAAAACTCTCACTGGGAAACAGGAGGGTTGGGAGATCTATAGCACTAACGGATCCATAGCAATGAGAAATCCAACTGGGCAAGCATTATGAAGACTCCTGGTCCTCCAGGTGGAGGAGATTCCTCATTAGACTATAGGGGAGGAAGTTTCTTATTCCTTGTCTTCCTTGGTCCTGGGCTCTGTTTCCTGGGATTTTCTTTCTTGTCCATTATCCTTTCCTGGCAATATCTGAGATTAGCATCCAGGAATATGGCCTCAGGACTGTGTAGTTTTCACAGCCTGCTTCCAGCTGGTGGATATTTGCAGTCCTGGGAGGATATTTTACAGTTATAGGATTTTTTAAAAAAATATTTTTTTAGTTGTAGATGGACACAATATCTTTTTTTAAAATGTGGTGCTGAAGATCAAAACCAGTGCTTCACACATGCAAGGTGAGTGCCCTACCACTGAACCACAACCCCAGCCCTAGTTATAGGATTTTTGAGACCCTGTCTCAAAGTAGGTGAGGTCACAAGGGTGAGGCCTTTATCCAATAGGACTGGTAACCATCAGGAAGAGGTAGAGATACCAGTAGGGCAATTGCAGAGAGAAAAGGCCATGTGAAGACACAGAGAGAAGGCAACCATCTGCAAGCCAAGGACAGAGGTGTCATTTCCAAATGAATTTTATTTTCTTTTTCTGTCTATGAAGAATGTCATCAGAATATTAATGGGAATTGCATTAAATCTACATTATGCTTTTGGTAGTATAGCCATTTTGACAATATTAAATCTTTCTATCCAAGAACATGGGAGGTCTTTCTATCTTCTAAGGTCTACTTCAATTTCTTTCTTTAGTGTTCTGTAGTTTTCATTGTATAGGTCTTTCACCTCTTTTGTTAGATTGATTCCAAATATTTTATTTTCTTTGAGGCTGTTGTGAATGGGATAGTTTTTCTAATTTCTCATTCAGTTGATTCATTACTAATGTAATGTAAATGATGTTGGCCTTGGGCTTAGCATATATAGCTTTTACAATGTTGAGGCATGCTCCTAGTATCCCTAGTTTTTCTAGTGTTTTGAACATGAATGGATACTGTATTTTGTCAAATGCCTTTTTACGTCTATTGAGCTGATTGAATGATTCTTGTCTTTAAGTCTATTTATGTGATGGATTACATTTATTGTTTTCCATATGTTGAACTAACCTTGCATCCCTGGAATGAACTCCACTTGATCATGGTACACTATCTTTTTAATATGTTTTTGTATGCGATTCACCAGTATTTTATTAAGAACTTTTGCATCTATGTTCACCAGGGATATTTAGTCCTAAATATTATTCCCTTGATGTGTCTTTGTGTGGTTTTGGTATCAGGGTTATACTAGCTTCATAGAATGAGTTTGGAAGGGTTCCCTCCTTTTCTATTTCATGGATTAATTTGAGGAGTATTGGTGTTAATTTTTCATTGAATTTCTTGTAGCACTTGGCTGAGAATCTGTCTGGTCCTGGGCTTTCCTTTTTTGGTAGACTTTTGATGTCATCTTCTATTTCATTGCTTGAAATTGATATGTTTAAATCATGTATGTCTTCCTGGTTCTATCTGGGTAGGTCATATGTCTCTAGAAATTTGTATGTCTTTAAGAGTTTCTGTTTTATTTGAGTATAAATTTTCAAAAAAAGTTCTGATTATCCTCTGTATTTCAGTAGCATACATCATGATAGTTCCTTTTGCTTCATGAATTTTGCTAATTTGAATTTTCTTTCTCTTTCTCTTTGTTAGCTTGGCTAAGGATTTATCAACTTCATTAATTTTTTCAAAGAACCAACTTTTTGTTTTGTTGATTTTTTGGATTGTCTCTTTTGTTTATATTTCATTGACTTCAGTTCTGATTTGAATTATTTCCTGTCTTCTACTGCTTTTAGTGTTGGTATGTTCTTTTTCTAGGGCTTTGAGTTGTAATGTTAGGTCATTTATTTGATTTTCTATTCTTTTAATGAATGAACTCAATGCAATTAACTTGCCTCTTAGCACTGCCTTCATAGTGTCACAGAGATTTTGATATTTTGTATTGCTATTCTCATTTACCTCTAAATATTTTTTATTGCATCCCTGTTTTCTTCTGCTATTCATTGGTTATTCAATAGCATATTATCTAGTCTCCAGGTGTTATAGTAGCTTCTATTTTTTATTTTATCATTGATTTCTAACTTCATTTCATTATGATATGATAGGATGCAAGATGTTATCTCTGTTTTTTTTTTTTTTTTGTATTTTATAAGAGTTATGTTGTGGCCTAAGATATGGTCTATTTTAGAGAAGGATCCATGTGCTTCTGAGAAAAAAGTGTATTTACTTATTGATGGATGAAATATTCCATATATGTTTGTTAAGTCTAAATTATTAATTGTATTTTTTAGTTCTATCACTTCTTTGCTTAGTTTCTGTTTGGAGGATCTATTCAGTGATGAGAGAGATGTGTTCATCATCAGTTCTGAAGCTTAATTTTTCTGGTTATAGTATTCTTGCCTGGCATCCATTTTCTTTCAGAGGTGTTATATATTATTCCAATACCTCCTAGCTTTGAGGTTCTGGATTGAGAGATCAGCTGAGATCCAGATTGGTTTCCCTATAAATGTTACCTGTTGTTTTCCTCTGGCAGCCTTTAAAATCCTATTCTTTTCTCTATGTTTGACATTTTCATAATAATGTGCCTTGGTATGGGTAAATTATAATTTTGTATATTTGGGGTTCTGTAAGCTTCCTGTGTTTGATTTTCAATTTCATTCTTTAGGTTTGGGAAATTTTCTGATATTATTTCATTTAATAGATTGTGCATTCCTTTGGTTTGCCTCTCTGTGCCTTCATCTATCCCAATAAATCTTAAATTTGTTCCTTTCAGTTTATTCCATATTTCTTGCAAATTCTGTTCATAGTCTCTTAACAACTTTTCTCCATGGTCAACATTGTTTTCAAAATTATATATTTGTCTTCATTGCCTGAAACTCTGTCTTCCTAGTGATCTATCTAGTCTGTTACTGATGCTTTCCATTGAATTTTTAATATGGTTTACTGATTTCTTCATTTCAAGGATTTGTGCTTAGGGTTTTTTTTTGTTTTTTTTTTTTCAGAATCTCTGTCTCTTTATTGAAGTAATCTTTCATTTCCTATATTTTCTCTTTGGTCTCACTACTTATATCATCCTTTATTTTGCAAATCAGTTTAATTATGTACATTCTAAATTCTTTCTCTGACATTTTCCACTGTGGTGTTGATGGATTCTGTTATTGGAATATCTTGGTTTGTTTGGGGTGATTTATTACCTTGCTTTTTCATGTTGTTTGTGTTTCTATTGATCTAACAGTATGCTTCTGAGGCAGTAGAGTTTCTACCTTGTGGACTCATTATGTCCCTGAAGGTTTTCAGTATCTCATTGTTTGGGGGAAGAAAATAATAACAACCAATGCAACAATATATAGCATTAAACCAAATAATTTCTACTATGACATCTGCAATGTTAATTATCACAATAAATAGAAATTATATGATCATGTATTGCCTACCATAAAAACACAAGTTTGCAAAAAGATTTATAATTTCAAATGGTGGACAGGGAGAGAACAGAAGTGATATAGGATGTGATGATTATGAGGGAGGAGGAGAGAAGATAGAAGTACAAATGGAGAAGTGAAAGAACAGTAGAGATTGGATGTTAACAGAAGAGAGAAAGAGAATCAAGGAAAACAGACAGGTAAGATAAAACATATATATAAGGTAAATATTTTTTAAAATTAAAATAAAAAATAATACAAAACAAAACTGAAATATACTAATTAAACATCCTAGTCCACAAAAACAGATCCATGAAAAATAACTGTTTTCAAAAATGCTAGCAATGAGGGAAAAATATGAGTATATATAAATGTCCATGTACCATCAAGATCACAATTAAACAGAGAAAATAAGAAAAAAATGAAAAACGAAAAATAAAAATAAAGGAACAATAATCTCTATGAAAAGTTAAAGAATTCTTTCCATGGAAGTTCAAAAGATTCTCAGCTTCTCTTCTCAGCAGTTATAGGTGGGATTGTCTGGACTGTGATGTTTCACCCTCTGGATTGCTGGAGTGAGATAAATAATCCTGTAGACAGAATTCTTGGGGGCAGGGTTTAGGCTTAGGTGGGCTCCAGGCTTTTTGCTGAATGCTAGTTGATCTGGAGATTTTAAATCAGTGCACCTCCAGCACCCAGTAATTGCTGCTCCATGCTGAAAGACTGTACACCAGGGATCTCCCTTGGGTTCCATTCTTGTGATAGAGGAGCCAATTTTTAGTCCCTTATGTCACCTATGTACCTCACATTTCCTGGTTTTGGGTTCAGTTTCCAAACTCAATCTCTGCCATCCCACCCTTTTGAATTCCATGACAGGTGCATCTCTCTCAGCTGGTCCTGCAAGCAGATTGATTGGAGGGTGAGGGGTAGAGCCAGGTGGGTTTCCATAACCAGTTGTCCCCTTTGTAAATCTCTCTCCATAATTGATTTTCTCCTGGTCACTTAAGCACACTCTGTATCATGCAGTGTGTGTTTACTGGATGTGTATTTTGGGCCAAACTCCAGTTTGCCAGGAATTGGCTCTCTCAGCTCCCAACCCTCATGCCACAGCTGAAAAATGGTTCCTTCCTTTGTCCTCCAAAATATTCCTGGGGAGATAGCAGCTTCTTTACTGCACAAGGATATTGTGCGCACACATTTCAGTTTAGCCAGGCAATGTCCTTTATCTCTAAATGGTCCATACCCAGACATGCCCCAAGCCTCCTAAAAATGCAGGTTCCTTTAATTCCCTTTTCTCTCTACTTTGCTCAAGGAGGGACTGCTCTGGCTGGTGCTTCTAGTTTGGCAGCAGCAGTAGCTGTGCCATTGGGTATTTCTTCCTTATTTTATTATATCCAACCTTCTGAGTCCCCAATCTGCTTTGAATGTCCAGTTTAAATTCCAGTAAATTCCACTTCCCACACTTGTTTTTGTTTACTCACCATGCTGAGAAGCTGCAGGACTGCTTTCTTAGTTTCATGCCATGAAACAGCCAGGAAAATGACCTCCTCTATTCTGCCATCTTGAAAACCCCCCATATATGTTTTGAAGTCTTGAACAATTTATTGCATCAGATGCTGCAAATGAACCAGAACCTCAGTGGGCTTCTGCTAACATTTAATCTCGCAGAGTACCACAGTAGCAGCCCTACAAGATTTTTGTCACCCCTCCAGTACCGTGTGCACTCTCGAAAGCAGAGTTTGTAGCAAGTTGTTTCCCGTGGGCTTTATCATGTATCTATGTGGGCAACTGACTTTGTAAAACCTCTGGCATAGAGACCTCCTTATGTACCTCCCTTCTCCTTTGGGAGCTAGAGGTGTGCTGGGGTTTCCATTTACCAGATTTTAATTTTGATATTGTGCTATCCTGTTACTTAATTGGCAAGACAACATTCTATATTTTAATTTTTCTTTATTTTTTATTAGAGCTTTATAGTTATACATAGTAGTTGGGTTCCTCCTGACAAATTCATACATGCATGGAAATTTATTTCAGTCCATGATCCCCAC
The DNA here is from genome assembly GCA_004024805.1 of Geosciurus inauris. NCBI lineage: Eukaryota > Metazoa > Chordata > Mammalia > Rodentia > Sciuridae > Geosciurus > Geosciurus inauris. The sequence goes on from PVHX01011008.1 coordinate 20,177, forward strand.
TTTTTCTGCCTCCCTCCCCTCTCCCATTCTCCTTCCTGTACTCTACTAGACTTCCTTTTGCTTGTCTATTAATTTATACTTGATCATTTCTTTATGTTATCCTGTCCTTCTCTCCTCCTTTCCTTTATTTTCCTCTAGCTTATGCATATGAGAGAAAAATTTATACTTTGAATTTATATTTGGCTAATTTCACTTAGCATGATAGTCTCCACTTTCATCCATTTATTGACAGATGCCATAATTTCATTTTTTATGTGTGGCTGAGTAGAATTCCATCATATATTACAATTTCTTAATCATTCATCTATTGATGTGCATCTGGATTGGTTCCATAATTTAGCTATTGTGGATTGTGTTGCTATAAACATTGAAATGGTTGTATCCTGTAGTATGCTGATTTTAGATCTTTGGGGAAAATACCAAGGAGTGGGATAGCTGGGTTATATGGTGGTTCCATCCTAGCTTTTTAAGGAATCTCCACACTGTTTTCCAGAATGGTTGTACTAGTCTGCAGTCTTACCAACAATGTAAAAATGTGCCTTTTTCCCTGTGACCTCACCTGCATTTATTAATTTTTCATTTTTAGCATACCACTTCAAGGAATAAGTGTAACAGATCACAAAAGTTCATAAACTTAGCACAAAAGAAATCTATTTCCCTCTTAAGTAGTGACAGTATGTTGGTGTTCCTGGCTGATGAGTGGCTGTCCTCCATTGGGACCCATCTTTCACCTTATTGCCACCTCAAGCTAGACCTGCACTATCCAACATGTATTACTGATGATACCACATAGCAGGACCAAGTACTTAGAATGTGGCTTGTAGCACTTGAAATGTTCTGTAAGTATAAACTGTATAATAGGTTTTGAAAATGAGAATACAGAGTTAGTTAATATTTTAATGCTGAATCCATGTTGAAATAATATTTGGGTATACTGGGCTCAAACCTGCACTGTTAAAATAAATTCCAGCTGTGTCTTTTTATGCTTTTACCAGTATGACTACTAGCAAATTAAGAATGACACATGGCTCATATTATGTGTGTACTGAACAGCACAATTCTAAAACCCAGAGTTTCTGCTTAGCTGGCAGAAGGGTAATAGATAGAGAAGGCATGTAATATTCATTACAATGCTAGCTTAGAAGTAAGATGAAGCAAATTCCATTGGTGAGAATTACTTATGTAGCTACGTATGAATGCAAAAGGGACGGGGAAATGTAGTTCTGGCTCTAAGGCCAGCTCTTTGTAATGGGTCAACACTCAGAAGGGAAGTAGGAGCCGGGCATTGTGGCACATGCCTGTAATCCCAGCATTTTGGGAGGCTGAGACTGGAGAATTGCGAGTTCAAAGCCAGCCTCATGAATGGTGATGTGCTAAGCAACTCAGGGAGACCCTGTCTCTACATAAAACACAAAATAGAAAATAGGGCTGGGGATGTGGCTCAGTGGTCGAGTACCCCTGAGTTCAATCCCTAGTACCAAAAATAAAAGAGGGGAGTAGGAATTTTGTGAACAGCTAGCCCTCTCTGTTGTAAGGTCTTTGCTCAAACATAGTTTCCACGGAGAAGTCACCTGCTGAGAGCCATCCGTGAACTGTGCATAAACCAAATCAACATGGAAGCCATTGGGTAGGAAAGTGTGGTATCTGGGAACCCACAGCAGCAATCCTGCTGGTTTCAGACTGCACACTACATGTGACTGCCTACTCAGCTTTGTCAGGTTCAGCACTGCACTGGAGATGGGGTAACCCAGCTGAAGCCACACAGCCTCTCAGAGATGGGTGTGGCTTGCCAAGATGCCAATCAATCTGTTTGCAGCAAGACTCCTGCTGAAACCTTATCCCTGCCTTTGATGTACTCTCCCTTAAATAAAGAATTGGAGCCATTTTCTAGTTGTTCAGTTCCAGCTCCTACCCGGACTGGAGAAATGATCAGGACCTCTGATTTCCCTTTTATACCTAATTTGTGGCCCCATCTCTTATTTCTTTACTAATTATTTCAGACTCTTTTTTTTTCAGGTGGCTCACAACCTTCTGAGCAGGAAATTACCTTGGCGGGGTGCTAGCCACCCCGTGACAGTCACCCTGCCCAGTGGAACCACCTAGCCCCACCTCAACAGTCACCATCTGTCTCTTCTGTTTTGTCTAGAATGCTTCCCCCATTTGCACACTGTGTGCTTTGTTCATCTTCTGCCTTTCTCTCATATAAACTCCTGGAAGTCATTCTTTTTTGCCTATGTATTTGGTGTTGTGTCCTCATTGTCTGGAGCTGTGTTGTCAGGTACTGGCACTCCACTCTATGCTGACCAAATGAACAATGGAAACTTATCAGCCCGCTGAGCCACAAGTAAACACCAAGAAAGGAGTTTAGGATACTGTACTTGAGTGGAGTTTAGTGGACTTTAGTCTACTCAAGGTAAATGATATGCCATGTTATATCAGTATGTAGATGTTTCACTCAGTTTTCACCACTGTGACCAAAAAACCTGACAAGAACAATTTTAGAAGAAGAAAAGTTTAGCACTCATGGTTTCAGAGGTCTCAGTCCACAGATGGCCAACTCCATTTCTCTGGGCCCAAGTTGAGGCAGAATATCATGGGGGAAGAATGTGATGGAGGAAATCAGCTCAAGACATGACAATCAGAAAGCAGAGAGAGACTAAGCTCAGTTCACCAGGGACAAAATATGTACCCCAAAGGCACATACCTCCTCCAGCCACACCGTATCTGCCTACAGTTATCACACAGTAAATCTCTATCAGGGGATTAATGCACTGATTAGGTTAAGGCTCTCATAACCCAGTCATTCATCTCAACTTTCTTGCACTGTCTCACACATGAGCTTTTGGGGGACACTTAATATTTAAAACATAATAGTAGGTAAACAAAACAAAGTGAGGTACATGTAATGGAACATGAAGTTACATCATAGAATTTTAAACTGCATTCTCTTGAGTTGAAATCTGCCACACTGGTGGTGATGCCGTTTTTCCACAGAGTAATAAGATATTTCTTTTGAGAATTTTTATTTTGTATTTTTATTTCTCTAGCAGCTAACTTTAAAGAAATCTAGATAATTTTACATTAATAAAATCAAAATTTTATTTTTTCTTCTGCTGTTTTGTAAGTTACACATTCTTTTTATACTACTTAGTTGTTATTCTTTTAATTGCATTCTATCAGAGTGAAGTATCTAAACTCCATGGATTGTTTGAAGGGAGTTAAAAAATTAACTTTAGATTTTGTTATCACTAATGCAAGATGTAATTTAGAAGATAACCAATAAAGAGTAGATATGGAGTTGGTAATCTTCAACAAGTAGAAGTGGGGAAAAAACAAAGTAAAACAAACACAATTCCACTCTTGGTTTAGACTAAAAAGAACTGAAAGCATCAACTTCAACAGATACTTGTACACCCATGCTCCTCACAGCAATATTCAGAATAGCATAAAGAAAGAAACAACCTGAGTGCCCAAAAAGAGATTAACAAATATATAAAGTGTGCTATATATGTACTATGAAAAATTATTCAGTCATGAAAAGGAAGGATACATGTTGCAACATCAATGAAATTTGAAGATTTTACACCAAGTGAAAAAGCTTAACACAAAAGGATGAAGATTGTTTGATTTCAGTTATGTAAAAAGTCTGAAGAGGCAAATTCATAGACAAGAAAGTAGAAATTGCAAGGAGCTGAGGAAGAGAAAAGTGGAGTTATTGCTTAATGATTATGGAGTTTCTGCTTAGGGAGATATAATAGTTCTAAGTATGTTTGAAAATAAAAGAATAAAAAAATCAAAAGGAAGCTGGAATTTCTGTACTATATTGGTCAAAAGAGACTTTAAGACAAAAATTACTGTTAAAGTTGCAATGTAGCCGGGTGTGGTGGCGCATGCCTATAATCCCAGCACTTTGAGAGACTGAGACAGTAGAATTGCGGGTTCAAAGCCAGCCTCAGCAAATGTGAGGCGCAAAGCAACTCAGTGAGACCCTGCCTCTAAATGAAACACAAAACAGGGCTGGGGATGTGGCTCAGTGGTAGAGTGCCATTGAGTTCAATCCCTGGTAACAATAAAAAAAAAAGTTGCAATGTAATGATAAACAATTTACTTCAACAGAAATTTATAATTCTAAATTTGCAGAACTCAATAAAATGTGTAAAAGAAAATATAAAACGTATGCAACTAAAAATATGTATAGAATAATTGATATGGCCATAGAAATAGGTAAATCCAATGTTCAAATGAAGATTTCAACACACATCTCTCAATTCCTGATGGTCATATAGACCAAGAGCTTAATGAGTAGATGGAAAACTTGAGTCATACATTTAACCACCTTGAGTAATGAATGTGGATAGAACCACATGCTCATTGACTAAAGAGTCATCTTCTTTTCAAGAAGAAAAGGAACACTAAAAAAAAAAAAAAAAGACAAAATTTATCATGTGCTATGCCATAAAGTACGTTTTAATAAATTTCAAAAAGGATGAGTATTGTATGGCTCATATTTTCTGTTAAGTGTGATTTAGTGTAAAATCAATAACAAAAATGTTTTAAAATCTCATTTGAAAATTTTAAAAAGTATGTATTTCTATGTCATTCTAAGTTAAAGAGGAATAATAATGAAGATTAGAATATACTTAGAATTCAATGATAATAAAAATACTAAAGACCAAAACTTGAGGAATGGATAAGAAAGGTATTTAGATGGAAATTTATGATAATGAATGTTTTTTTTGATGGTAGGTTAAAAATCAAGAAGCATGTTATAGCTTGAAAAAAGAGTAAAAAAACAAGGATAGCCAGAGAAAATGAAGTTTAAAGATCAGAAATTTATGTAAGAAAACAAAAATGCAATGGAAAGATAAACAAAGCCTCAGATTTGACACCTAAGTTTATATCCTAAAGAAATCCTTAAACATGTACATCAAATAAAACTGACATAAATGACAATAATGGAAATAAACAAAACTGGAAATAAGTAAAAGTCACCAAAAAATCAAAATTGACTAAAAGAGGAAACAAAATCCAAACAGATATTAATAAAGTGTATCATTTTTTTTGGTACCAGGGTTTGAACCCAAGGGTGCTTAACAGCTGAGCCACATCCTCACTCCTTTTTATTTTTTATTTTGAGACAGGGTCTTGCTAAGTTGCTGAGGCCAGGCTCAAACTTGAAATCCTCATATCTCAGCCTCTCAAGTCACTGGATATATGCCACCCTGCCTGGCTTAAAAATAGTATTTTTAAAATAATATGAATTTATAATTAAAAACCTTTTTACAAAGAAAACTTTAATCTCAGGTGGACTTACTAGTGAATTCTATAAAAATTTAAGACTATTACCAGTCATACATAAACATTTCCAGAAAATAAAAAAGAAAGGAATATTTCCCAAGTAGCTTTAATATTCCCAAGCTGACATTTCCCTAATAGTAAAGATATTAAAAGCAAAAACTAATATGCCTCAATAACATACACAGAAAAATTCTCTAAAGATTACCAAATCAAATCTAGCTATATATAAATAACAAATCATAACCACGCTGGATTTATCCCAGAAATCCAAGGTTAGTTTAGCACTGAACAAGATGAATGCAATTTTCCATATTAAAAGAATAAAGGAGAGAAATAAGATTATTGTCTTAGGTGCATATAAATTATGTACCTATTATATAAATAAATTGCATGTAATATATATGCACATATGGTACATTATATTCATACACATCTGGGGTATAGTATAATTCAATACATGTATAAAGTTTGTAATGATCAAATCAGGATAATTAGCATTTCAATCTCCTCTGGCATTTTTCATTTTTGTGTATTAGGAAACTTAGGTCTCCATTTTTCTAGTTATTTTGAAAGATATCACAAATTTTTACAGATGGTAGTTACTCCATTGTGTTTTAGAATAGTAGAACCAATTTCTCCTATCTAACTATTTTGGTACCTGTTATCCAATCTCTCTCCCCTTCCCAGCACACTTCCTAGTTCTCTTCTATTATGAGATCAGCTTATTTAGCTTTGACAAATGAGTGAGAACATGTAGCATTTGTCTTTCTGTACCTGATTTGTTTCACTTAACATTACATCCTCCACTTGTATCCCATTTTGCCACAAATAACAGAATTTTGTTATTTTTTATGGCTGAGCTGAGCTGAGTAGTAGTTCACTGTGTATTATATACCACATTTTCTTTATGTGTTCATCCATCTACAGACATCAAAGTTGATTTTTACCTTGGCTATTGTGAATAGTGCTTTAATAAACATTAGAATGCAGGTGTCTCTTCCATATGACTTAATTTCCTATTGGTGTGTATTCAGTAGTTAATCATGTGGCTATTCTAATTTTAGTTTTTGAAGAACCTCTATACCACTTCCCTTAACGGTTCTATTAATTTGCATTCTAGCCAAGTGTGTATGAAAATTTACATTTCTCCATGTCCTCTCCAACATTTGTTCTTTTTTTGTCTTTCTGATAATAGCCATTCTAACCAGGTAGAGGTTATATTTCACTGTGGTTTGATTTGTCTTTCCCTGATGATTAGTGAAACCAAGCATTTTTTCCCATATATTTTTGGCTATCTATAAGTCTTCTTTTGAAAAATTTCTTCAGATAATTCGCTCTTTATTGAATCAGATTATTATTTTTCTCACTGTTGAGTTATTTTGAATTCTGCTACAGTTTGGAAGTCTCCCCAAAGTCCATGTGTTAAGTCTTGTTCAATAGCCTGTGGTGCTACAAGGAGATGGTAGAAGCTCTAGAAGTTAGGGTGTAGTGGAAGTTAGGTCTTTGGTGTGTGCCCTCAAAGGGGATATTAGTACCCCAGCACCTTCCTCTCTCTTTCATTTCACAGCAGGTGAATGATTTTCTCTGTTACACTGTACTGCCTTACCACAAGCCAAAAAAGCAACAGACAACTGACCAAAGACTGGAAGCTCTCAAATTGAGCAAAAATAAGTCTTTCCTACTTAAAGTTGATTATTTCAGGGGGCTGGGGTTGTGGCTCAAGGGCAGAGCACTTGCCTTGCATGTGTGAGGCCCTGGGTTTGATTCTCAGCACCACATATAAATAAGTGAATAAAATTAAAATGTCCATCAACAACTAAAAAAAAATTTTTAAAAAAAGTTGATTATTTCAGGTGTTTTGTCAGAGTGATAGAAAGGTGAGTCATACAAGTCCCTTATACATTCTGGAAATTAATCTGTTATTGGATACATAGTTTGAAAATATTTTTCCTCATGTTGTAGATGTCTCTTTACTTTGTTGATTACTTCCTTTGTGGTGCAGAAGTTTCTTAGTTTGATATAATTCAATTTGCCACCTTTTTGTTGTTGTCTGCACTTTGGGGGTCTTATCCAAAAGACCGTTGCCTATACCAATGTCTCAAAGTGTTTCCTTGGTTTTCTTCTAATGGATTCATGGTTTGGGGTCTGAAATTTAGGACTTTGATCCATTTTGAGTTGGTTGTTTATATGGTAAGAAGAAGGGGTCAAATTCTGTCCTTCTGATATGCATATCCAGTTTTCTCGGCATCATTTATTGAAGAGATTGTTCTTTCTCCAATGTATGTTCTTGGCTGCTGCCATAACCACTCATGTCTATGCAGCTTGGGATCCTGCAACCTTAGTGGCCCCCCTCTACTGGTGTCAAGGCATTCCTAGACACCATTTATATATATTACAGCTGGAGAAATAAAGCTTCTTGGCCCACTCAGACTACAGAGAGCTTACAAGACCTTCAGACACCAGTAATCAAATATTTGTAATGAGGCATTTAAAAAATTCAACCACCATTAATGATACATCATTCTAAAAATTCTGGGATATAGAAATAGAAGAAAACTTTAAAATAGTAAAGGGAGTCTGTGAAGAACCCTCAACTAACATCACACTTCATAGTGAAGAACTGAATGCTTTCTTATTAATGATTGGGAGCAAGCAAGTGTGTACACTTTCACCACTCTGATTCAATATTTTTGTGAAGATACTAGCCATATAGCAGTCAAGAAAAATAATAGGTGTGCTCATAGATGGGGAAGGAAGAACTAAATCTTTTTCTTGGTGGAAATATGACAGTAAGTATAAGAAGTCCTAGTGAATCTGCAAAAAAGCTGCTAGAACTAATTGGGGAATTTGGCCACAGAGCACAGTTAAAGTCCAATATACAAAACTCTATTCAGTTTTTAAGACTATAAATAAATAGTTGGAAAGTGAAATTTAAAGCACTATTTATTTAAATTTAACTGTATTTAAATCAAATTTTTAAAACCCAAATACTATTACATCATAAAATAAAATACCTAAAAAACAAATTTAACAAAATATATGTAATAATTTCACATAGAACGGTACCAAACATTATTGAGGAAAATTAAAGATGATCTAAATAAATGCATATGGATATATCTGATTTTTATTCTTCACTGTTATTTTTATAATTAATTTGTAACTGGTTCTAATATTCATAAATCATTTCTTTCTAAAAGGACCTTGCCAAAGTTAATCATGACACATTTTCATGCATTTAAATCTGTTTACATTCTGTTGAACAAGTAATATTTTTGCTATTACATTTAATTTTTATTCTACCACGTGTTACTAAGTATTTGCTATTTGCTGTGTACTGACACTGGAACTGGAAGAGTATAAAGATGAATAACTGTACCTCCCCCATGCACTCATGTTCCCAATTGGCATGCAGTCCCCCACCATAAAGGTGCATATATCATGCTAAATGAAGTAAGCCAATCCCAAACAACCAATGGCCGAATGTTCTGTCTGCTAAGTGGATGCTGATCCATAATGGAGGGGAGAGACAGGGGAAGAATGGAGGAACTTTGATTGGGCAAAGGGGAGGGAGGGGAAAGGAGGAGAGGGGTGTGGTGTCAGGAAAGATGGTGGAATGAGATGGACATTGCACTAAGTACATGTATGACTGCACATATGGTGGGACTCTACATTGTGTACAACCAGAGTAATGAAAAGTGGTGCTACATTTATGTACAATGAATCAAAATGCATTCTGTCATGTATACCTAATTAGAATAAATAAATTAAAAAGAGAAGAATTGATTTTTCTTTCAACTGGGTCTCATAGCCTTTTTAAAAATTTTTATTTGTTTATTCTAATTAGGTATACATGACAGCAGAATGCATTTTGATTCATTGTACATAAACGCAGCACAACTTTTCATTTCTCTGGTTGTACACAATATAGAGTTACACCATATATGCAGTCACACATGTACTTAGGGCAATGATGTCCATCTCATTCCTCCATTTTCCTGCCCCCACATCCCTTTCCTTTCCTTCCCTCCCTTTTGACCAAGGTTTCTCCATTTTTCTCATGTTCCCTCTCCCATTATGAATCAGCATCCACTTATCAGAAAGAACATTCATCATTTGGTTTTTTGGGGTTGGCTTGCTTCGCTAAGCATGATATTCTCCAACTCCATCCATTTACCTGCAAATGCCATAATTTTATTCTCTTTTATTGCTGAGTAATATTCCATTGTGTATATATACCACTGTTTCTTTATCCATTCATCTATCAAAGGGCATCTAGGTTGGTTCCACAGTTTAGCTATTGTGAATTGAGCTGCTATAAACACTGAAGTGGCTGTGTCACTGTACTATGCTGTTTTTAAGTCTTCTGGGTATAGACCAAGGAGTGGGATAGCTGGGTCAAATGGTGGTTCCATTCCAAGTTTTCTAAGGAATCTCCATACTGCTTTCCAGATTGGTTGCACCAATTTGCAGTCCCACCAGCAATGTATGAGTGTGCCTTTTCCCCCACATCCTCTCCAACACTTGTTGTTTGTATGCTTGATAACTGCCATTCTGACTGGTGTGAGATGAAAATCTTAGCATACTTTTGATTTGCATTTCTCTAATGACTAGAGATTTGAACATTTTTTTATATATTTGTTGATCAATTGTATATCTTCTGTGAAGTTTCTGTTCAGCTCCTTGGCCCATTTATTGATTGGGTTGTTCGTTTTTTTGGTGTTAAGTTTTTTGAGTTCTTTATATATATTGGAGATCAGTGCTCTGTTTGATGTGTGAGAGGCAAAAATTTGCTCCCAGAACGTTGGCTCTTTGTTTACCTCATTGATTGTTTCTTTTGCTGAGAATCTTTTTAATTTGAATCCATCCCATTTATTGATTCTTGCTTTTATTTCATTTTGAAAGAGAACTAGAATGACCAATAAAATTTGAATTATGTAAAGGTGAAAGAGTAGGAAGGACAGCTGATGTAGAAGGGAATGTCTGAAGCAGAGTCAGGGCTGCTTCTGATGCCTGGTGAGGTTGAGTCAAAGGGCAAGCTATTCCAACAAACTTTCCATGGTATTTTCAAATTACATTTTTGCAAATATTTGCAAAATCAACACTTCCAACTAGACAACACTGAAGAGTGCAGGCAAGAGGATTGTATAGTTAGTGCCCTGCACTTTGGAGCCCTTGAGAGAAGCCCATGTGAGTGCATTGCTCATGCAAATGTCCATCTTCATGTGTACCTTTGGGAAAAATGTAGAACTTTGGGTTTAGAATAGCCATATGTTAATTAAAAGCATTGTTAAAATAATAATAAACAGAAATATTTTATAATGTGGAGAAACTGAAAGAAATCCCCACAAGGTAAATGCTAATAGGCACAATATAATTGCAGCACTGGTTTTGTATTTACTTTTTTCCTTTAATACCCACACTTCTGGGTGCTTCCTTCCTACATAAAAAGTTCATGGTTCCTTTATGAAGGATGGATAAGATTCAGAATACTGAACACTACATTATTCATATTAGAATAGAAGACTGGGAAATCTGTTCCAGACCTGAGAATGTTCCTAAGAGAGCAAACAACACCCAAGCTTTGTGCCTTCAACTCACAACAGGGTGTTATTTCTCATTGTTAGTTTCAGCAGGGTGAAGCTATGCTTTTCTTCTGTTTCATGTAATTACATCTGAGGTTATTTGTGCAGCCAAATTCAACTGGAAGCTCAGCCGAGGCTGTAATGTATAAACTTTTTGGCTCTCAGGGCTAACTTCTAAAACATTCAGCATTTAGCCTGGACTCCCTTGATCCCAGTGGCTGGACAGAGTTTGGTTCATCTTTTCCTCCAACCTGTGCATTAGCCTTCCAGTCCATTCCTTAAACTCTACTGAGGCATTTCGTAAGACATGCTCATGAAGTTCTCTCTCACTCTCCCTTATCTTGTGCCCATCAAAATCATTCTCATAGTGCCCATTTCTACTATGACTTTCTGGATGAGCCTGGTGTGACATTTTACTTTTCTTCCTGCTAAATTTGCTCTCTTCTGCACTGTCACAGAATGTTGTTTGTCATTCTGTCTTCTCTTGTGTTCTGTTCAGCTACTTAGTTGTTCTGGGAAAGGTTTGGCCCTATCCATGGGAACTTATTCCAAGAAGTACCTTTGTATGGTCTTGAGACAGTAGAAACTTCTCTTCAGCCATATATCCAATTTAAGTGTCTATTAAATAGGATATTTAATATCCTATTTAAGTGTCTCAACTTTCTTAATAAAATGGTAAATCTCTCCATTTGGATTGGCCAATGAAACATGGAATTGAGCATTGTAAAATTATTTGCACTCCAACTTCTTGTTAGATATAACCTAGAAATCTCTGCTACCTAGAACCCGTCAAAAGCTCAATTGTGAAACATACTATATATGAAGATATAAGGATATGCAGTCCATCCTTTTTCAAGATACACTCAGTTTTATTCCTGAATTAAGCTAAACCCAGGGAGAGAGCTGCAGCCTGAACTATTTTTGTCTTACCTCCTTAAGAACCTCTTTAGGGCTGGGATTGTGCCTCAGCGGTAGAGCACTTGCCTCGCATGTGTGAAGCACTGGGTTTGATCTTCAGCACTGCATATAAATAAAGGTCCATCAACAACTAAAATTTTTTTTTTTAAAAAAAGAACCTCTTTAACAGAATTTCCCTCAGCATTATGCCATTGGCTTTCATTTTGATGGACTTTATGACAAAAAGCCTGTTCAACCTTTTGCCAATAAATTTGAAAATCTAGACAGAATAGACAATTTTCTCAAAAATTATAAATTGTAAAAATCGACCCAGAGTTGGAAAACTTTAATAGACCAATGACCACAAGGGGAATTGTAAAAGTTGCAAAGATTTATTCCACTCCAGAGCTAAGCCCATTTTTTTTCCTAGTGGTTATCTACGGAGTTTACATACGTAGCAATTATGTATCTCTCCTTATGCTTCTTTCCCTCTCTCTCTAGCTCTGCCTCCTTCTATCGTTAACCTACCATGTGGGTTTTGTTCCAGAAATGAAAGATGGTTTAGCATACTATATTATTTCAATATCATATATTAATAGATTAAAAAAGAATCTGAATCTGCTCTGTCCAACATGGAAGATACTAGCCACATGTGAATATTTCAGGTGGAATTTGAATAGTTGAAAGTAAATTATCTAAAAATTTTGATTCATTTTTATAAGCCACACTTTACATGTTCAATAGTCACATATGTTTAGTAGCTACAGTACTAACATAGGTAATAAACATTTCCATCATTGAGAAAAACCCTTTTTGTTGACAGTACTCAGGATCAAACCCAGGGTACCACACCTGCTAGACAAGTGTTCTACTACTGAGATATATCCCCTGAGGAAAATTATATTGGACAGGTTTGGTATAAATAAATGCTAAAGAGTCATTTGATAACAGCAATATCTTTTCTTGATTTAAATTTTCAGTAAATTAGAGTTACTCTCTTAATTTTAGCAACAGTATACATAAGAAATGATGGAATGGGGGCTGAGGCTGTAGCTCAGTGGTAGAGCGCTTGCCTACCATGTGTGAAGCACTGGGTTCGATCCTCAGCACCACATACAAACAATAAATGAATAAAATAAAGATCCATCAACAACTAAAAAATATTTTAAAAAAAGAAATGATGGAATGGAATTGTGTTTCCATTATAATCCAAAAAAGGGTGTTCATTACCTACATAATTGTGTCCATTAGGATTAGGTTTGGTTTTCACTGGAAAACAAGTTTATTTCTCTCTGAAATACACTGGAGAATAGCAGTTCAAAGTGGTAAATAGAACTAACCTATGGCCTCTTCAAGGACCCAAGTGGAATGGCAGTGTAGACTATTTAAGACAGATGAGAGATAGTGGATCAGAAAAAGGTAAAATGCAATATACATCTTATGTCTAATTTCTTTTGTACACTGTGCCCCATATCACATATGATTTAGATTTATTTTTGGAAAAAATTGCCGTTTGGTAGCAGAAAGTGTTACTACATATATTAGTTTGTACTTTTAATTTTCAGGAGTATTTCTGTGAGTTTTAAATAATTGTTTCTCCTTTGAGCCATGTCTTCAATAGATACTTAAGCTTTGAAAAGTAGTGGATAATGATGGGGAAAATATAATTATTACAAGTCAAATAAATGAGCATCATCATTACAGAAGCTTGGCTGTTTCAGGTTCTAATTGGAAGTAGGTTGTTTTGATGAAAGGAAGAAAAAAAGCAATATTTTTTTCATAGCATAATTGTTTTTATAATGCATACTTAATCTAGTGGGAATAACTATTGGCAATCACTTTTTTAGCTTTATAGAAAATTATAAGCTTAGAAAATTACATAAATATACAAAATTATGACAAAAAGGCAGAGATTGACATTGCATTGGATGTATACTACTCATGAGAATAAGAGCTATAAAAATATAGAATCTAAGGGGTATAGTTATATGCAAAAATTGATATATCAGATCATAAATTTATTTGGCAAATAGTAACTAGCTTTTAAATTTAGAGACATTAATATTTATTGTCAATCTGGCTGTTACCCAGATTGTGCAAAATTCAAAACTCCAAGTTAAAACTATAAGATACAAATGTGATGACTTACAACACAAAATTATCTTTATGGAAAAAACAGAATTACTTAGATTTTCTCACATTTTCCTCACAAATGCCCAAGAGTTTGAATCCCATGGGAGACATTAATGGACTTTTAGGTTTCACTTAAAAATGCTCTCTGAGAATTATTAGAACATCAAAGTGACTGTAGTTACTAATAGGTATTTTCTTTAGCAGCACAACATGTAAGAAGCTCATTTTCTTTAAAGCTATAAGCAAGACAGTTTGAGGTATTTGAGATCCTTCGATTTGTAAAAGGCTAAAAATAAGTTCACTACCCCTCCTATAACCCTAGAATGAGTTCTTCAAACAATTAATTTCTTGTGAGTTCCAAAATGAAAGGAATAGAGGCCCTGTGTCACTAAATAGAACTGTTGATTTATTGACGCCTGTCTGAGCTTTGCTTCCCCTACCCCCAGACGTGTTAGACACTCCCGGTGATGTGTCATCTATTCATTTCTCTGTCTCTTTCTTCTTTCAAATAAATAGAAGTTTCACAGCAGGAGTCACATCATAGTAAACACTGTGACAGTCATTGTTTTTATGTTGGGAGAAGTTTCCACTTCTTTAACATTTCAAATCTGCTTCCCAAGGCTCAGCATCTTTATTGTGTCATCCAGGTATTTTTTTGGAAGCCTTTGCACATTGTGGTCATCTTTACTTTTTCAAGGAAATGGGGAATGGATCACACAAACTCTTCTCCGCTAACCTATGTCCCTAGCCTTTCTTCAAACAATAAACATCAGAGTGGGCAATTAACTTATCACCTTCTAGTCATAACTGAAATTTAGTATTCCTCAGTGTGGAGACCTCTTCTGTGTCTCTTCCCCAGAGGTCTCACTGGAAACTGGTTATAGCACTGTCTCCCACCCTCCAGAGCCCATGCTCTCTGCAGTAGCACTGGACTCTTCAGTATTGCCATTGTTCCTGGAAATTCATCCCTTTTCCACCTTTGAGCAAAGCCCTTTTCCCCTTTGGACTCTGCCCCTACCACCATCTCACCTCCTCCTCCCAACGGTCACTAAATCTAGGTCAGTACTCCTCATTTGGTGAAAGTGTTGTCATATGCATGTCTTCCAAGGTCAACACTTCACGCTCAAAGGATCTTGACCTCCCTACATTGCAGCTACACCCATGGCTACCAGCAGGGTCCAATCAGAACCACCTCGGAAGTCTTTAACTCAGTCTTTGCCACTAACCTTCAGTCACTCAAAATCTGACTCCCTTCTTATCTATCTGTCTTGCTCTTTTTTCTGTCCTCTCAATTCATTTCTCCCCTGCAGTCTTAACAAGTCTAAATCTCTTCTATATGAAAACCAATGTCATTCCTCATCACAAGTCAATCCTTAGCTGTCTCCTTTATCTTTGATTCCCTTCTTGGTCAAATGCCTTACAAGAATTATCTTTATTTTCTGCCTTGACTCATTCTTTGGTAGTCAGGCAACTGATCCCACCAACTCAAAGAGATTTTAATTATCCAATTCATGGATCATTTTCAGACTTCATTGTAAGTAATCTCCCTCTGCAGCATTTGGCCCACAGTTAAATTTCCTCTTTTAGCATCAATGACATAATTCTTTCAGGGTCTTCTCATGATTTTCTTTCCCATCTACTTTTTCAGTTTGTCCTCTTATTCCCACCCTAAAATGTAGGATAATTTTTCTCTTCTTTTTGCAAGTGTTCATACCGATGTCTCATCCTCTTCTATGACCTTCATGAATAGGCTGAGGATTTATGAATTCTAAAGAGAAGTGAATGAATGATTACTTTTAAAATGATGTTTCTTGTCTCAAGAATGATCTTGAACTGCTAAGAGCAAAAAAACCCCTCTGAATAGCAAATAATAATAATAATAATAATAAGTATGAGGTCAAAGAACAAAGAAAAGTGTGAAAATGAAATACAATCCAAGAGGGATGAGGCTAAATATGTTATAAATCACAAATTTGGTTCTAAGCTTTTTAGAAACTAGTGAGAAGAGAGTGAAATCTCATTACGGTACACATGTGAGTTCCCAGGATTGGTGGCTTACAAACATCCTCTATTTATGCAATGGGTGAGAATAAGATTCAATTTAGTTAAACCAATTCTTAGTTAAACCATTGACAACATGGTCAGTGTTCCTTGGAAAATATTTTAGGATATTTTGAAGTGAAGGCAGTTTATTGTTTTGGAAACAATTCTCTCTAAATATTCTCATAAAACATTTTTGATACAGATTGGTGACATTGAGCATAAAATTCTACTTTGTGTCAAGCATTCAATTTCACACAATTGTATTTCTAGCTTTATTCTAAATACTCAGTAGTTGTCTGTACCTTGATTTCCTATGGGTATTTCTGTTACCAAAACTGGATCCATTGTTTCCCTCCCAACCTATGTCTCTTAGTTCTGTGACAGGAAATGACATCATTATGCATTCAGTCTCATCAAATCTTGGAGTCAGCCTAGACTTTATTCACTTGTTCCATTCCTTCCTCACACACAGTAAACATACAGACCCCTTCACCTAGGTGATCTCCCTACTCCTAGATCTCTGTCTGTCCTTCCCAGCTCCACTGCCACTGTTTGAATTCTTCCAGGACCTTGTCAATTTTTGCCTGAACTACTGTCCTATTGCCTTAGTTAACTTACTTGGCCTTAGTCTGGCCTTCCTCTTCTGAGCCAGTTTCCACTTAATTCCCCCTTTGTATTTCTGGTTTTTATCACAGTGACTAGCAGATAGTAGGCAAGAATGTTTTTTATTGTAGGTATTCATATGTGCGTGAATGAATGTATATGCATGTAATTCTCATGAAGAGCACGGCTGTCATACTGCTCAATTTCAGAAGAATGTCATACTCAATTTCAGAAGAATTACACCTAGACTCATTCTTGTGCTATCAGAATTACTGAAAATAATTGTGCAGAGTAGTAAGTAACAAAGTGTGTCTCTCAGACTAAGAGCCTCTTTTTATCTTTCAGAGGGGCAAACAACTGAGAAGGCCAAAGAATTTCCCTCATTTTTGTTAGGAGAAACTCCAAGAGAGAACTAAAGAGGACATGGAGAGGAGGAGGAAGAGAGAAGGAGATGAGCCTTTGAGCAGCCATGCTTTAAACAATAGCCCCATGGGTAGAACACAAGGAGGAGACCCAGAAAAATAGTCAAGATCAAGATCCAGACATTGAAATGCTCAGGTGAGGGGAAAAAAGGGAAGAAAACTCACCAGGAACTGGGGGTATTTGTTGGGAAAGGATAAAGGGAAGAAATTTAGATGAATCTTAAGAATATCATGTGGGAATGTATAAGGGAGGCCTTAGGGAAAGTTGTAAGATAAGTAAAGGAATGTGGAAAGCACATTGTGAGAGGCTCTTGGTGGTAAGTGTGCAGGCTTGGTTGGTGGCAGTCCATCATCAGCTGGAAGTAAGATCACTGTTGTGTTTGTATCAAGTAGAGCAGCACCACAAGTAGGCTAATGGAGTTGGAAATGCATGAAACCATGTGGTGGGCTTGCCTCTTCTCAGTCCACATGCAAGAAGGGAACGAACAGGAGCCAGTTGATTCAACAAGCATCTGTGTATTTATAATGCTGGTCCTGGCAGCAAAAAGGAAGCAGGACAAGCCTTTCAGTCTGTCATCTTGCCAAAGGACTATCTTAGTCAGAAAAATAGTTTCAGATTGGTACCACCTCCTGTTAAGTACCAAGGTCGTGAATCACAAAACAAGCTCTATCTTGCAGGACTACACATCAACTAGCAGAGATCTGGAGCAAGAGCATTTACTTAAATAATGCTCCTAAGTCATGGAACCACCCCCTTTCTACTTCAGGGCATGTTGTAGCTCCCTTTTGGTGAATAGAGAAGAGAAAATAAAAAGAGGAGAAAGGGAATGTTATTGTGTAATTGAATATCCAATGACAGTAATAATCACATTAAAAGTTAACACATTAAACATTCACTGTGTTTGGGGCAGTAGTCTCAGTGCTGCGGCTGCATTATTCATTTTACTTAAATAATCCTTGTGACAATACCATGAGGTAGGTATGATTTGCCTGTATAATATGGCATAATTTACCAGAACATATCTCTTTTCGAGATAGTGGACAGTCATTTGTGTTGACTCACTGATGATGGGATTCAAGTGAGGCACACTGCTAACTGTGGCTTGTGGGAAATCCAGGAAAAACTATCACATAGAGTTTTGGCCTGCTCACCTGTGAATTGCAGATATAATGGCTACTTGAAGAGTCATCTTGAAGGTTAGAGATAATATTATATAAAGAATCTCCCACAGTAGCTAACATAGAGAAAGTGCACAATAAAAGGGAATTAATGTCAGGCCCTTTCTAATTAAACTTTTTTCTGCTCTCATATTTTAAAATCAGAATAAAATTAATTATCACTATTATCATCCTCTTTCCTATCTGCTCTTACTTTAAAGCCTACAGAACAGGGAGCTGTGAAGTGAAAGATCAATAGACCAGCTCATAATGAAAATGGGAGATGTTTTTACTCTAGCTAATGACTTTTAGCCACTTCTGTTAAGTAATAACTAGATTTTGAGCCCAAAGAGTTAACATTGTAAACAGGTTTCCAGTTTTCCACAAGTCTATGCCTACGTGCCCATTAGAGGCTGAATTAGAAAGATAAGTTCCAGGAATCCAGGACCGAGCCAGACCAGGTTATTTGAAGTTAATATTTGACCTCCCAAAGCCCAGACAAAGCACAAATAAAAGAGCAATCAAGCCACAGGCAGTCCTGATTACACATGTCCCCTACTCAACTCAGGTGATCTTAAGTTGAACGAAGGGGGAGAAGCTGGTTTTTGCAAGTTCCATAAGGTCAAAGGGATTTCAGTATTTCTAGGAAAATGAATGGCAGAAAGTGATAAACAGTGACATACAGTGGGACTAGCTCACCAAAGACTCAACAGTACTACTCATGTATATCACAGCATTCTGGCAAAGCTATAGACTTTGTCTGGAGCTTGGTCTTAATTGCCTTCTGATGAAGATTTGATTTAATTTGCTTACTATCTCTCATTCTTGTTTTTTTCCTACACTGGCCTTGTTTTTAATTTCATAGTGTTGAAATGCTCCCAGCTTAATATTCTCCATATGGCAGCTGAGCTCTTCAAAGGAAGTACTATGCTAATCACACAAGTAATATAACTAGATAAGAAGGGACCCGGCATTACGGCTGCTAGGTATATTTTATGTGCTACCTCTACTCAATGAAAAGTTGGAAGAAGCAAAGTGGTATCCATGTTCATAAGTCTGTCGTTCTTCTGTTCCTCTTGTTTTGCTTTTGCTTTGTTAAAAATATCTTAAAGTTAAAATTTTCTTTATGTCAAATAGCCTGTTCACCTTGTGTAAAGAGTCAAGGAGTTTTATGAGGCTCCTTGTGAAAAAGGACAGTCCATGCCCATGAGGCTCCCTCACCTTCATGTTTCCTGCTACCCACAGGAAAATACTTTTTCCTATTTTTAGATATTTTTTGTGGCCATTCTATGTCTGGAAATCTGTAAATAACTGATTTTTGTTTTAGCCATTATCTACTGCTTTCCCACTGTGGAAGGTGAAGTTTCAGCTCTTTTTTGTTCTCCTCCCTGCTCACTCCAATCCCATACCCATTTGTCATCTCAGTATAGTTTTACAATATCTAAGTATCTGGTTGGGTCTACATTTGGCATTTTAGTAACTGCTGTTGTACAAATGCTGGTTATACCTGTGTAATATGGAATACTATGATTATTTTTCTTTGCAAGTGTAATGTTTTGCTTTTCCTGGGACTAATGATTATTGTCTTATTGATCATTCTTTTTATGTATCTATCTATCAGAAAGTTAACCCTCTGTTCTATCCTAGTTGTCTAAATGTTTTATGAACACAAGATAGTCTATCAGCTTTCTCTTTGGGAAGTAACTTTCACAGGAACTTCTAAGTCACTGATACTCAGATAATGTCTCTCCAGACCTGCGGCATGGCAGTCCTGTCTGATCTCATCCTTTCCCTCCTGTGTCATACTCTGAGTTCAGTTCTGAGTCTATACTTTAATTTACTCACCAGTTTAGTGAATAATATTCTTCAGTAGCTTCTGGAGAATGAAAAGATTGGAAATAAGTTTCTTGAGATTTATCTAGTCTTAAATGTTTTTAATCTCACTTTTAATTGATAGTTTCATTGGATACAGAATTCTAAGTGGTAAATCATTTCCTCTCACAAATTTAAAGTCATGCTCTGTTGTTTCATAGCTTCTGTTGTTAATGAGAAGCAAAAAATGTCACCATTGTTTTTGATTATGTGTAAAACCTATTCTCTCTGTAATATTTTTTGTGTGTGTCTGATTTTCTTCCTGCTGTCCTGAAATTGTGCAATAATGCATTGACATGTGGGGCAATTTTCATCCCTTGTGCGGGGCATTCCCTTTGGAAAACTGTCTCCTTTAGTTTTGTTAATAGTTTTTCAATTGGATTTTGATTTCCTCCCACTACCTTCTCTTTTGGAACATACCTATTATATTGCAATTCTAGCTACCAAATCCTCTAATTTTCCTGTTTTTGTTCTACCATTTACTACCTCTGTTATGTTTCTACTTTATGAGAGTTTCCTTAGTGTTTATTTCAGTCTTATTGTTTTTTTTTAAATTTCTACCTTTTCTACCTTTTCAAATTTTAAACATCTGCTTTGTGGAGGACTATATACAACAAAAATCACTTAAGGGAGCAATTTGGTAAGTTTGGTAATGTATAGTCAATGAATTTCTGAGCCATTTCAATTATACCAAAATGGTTCCCATGTATCTTTGCAGGATTTCATTGTACATCTTTTTCATCTTTTTATATACCAATTTTTTTTACCTTTAAAGTGATTTCTTATAGTTGTATCTTTTTCTTCTTGTTTTTCATACAAACTGGTAATTTCTACTTTTTAATTGGAGTGTTTGGGTATTTTATTTAATGTAGTTTTCTATCTGGTTTGGTTTTTTTTATTGTTTTGGCTTTTTGATTTTTTATGTGTTCTTTATAGTTATACATGACAGAATGTATTTTGACATGTTATACATAAATGGAATATAACTTCCCATTCTTTTGGTTTATATGATGTGGAGTTATATTGGTCGTGTATTCATATATGGACATAAAAAGTTATATCTGATTCATTCTACTCATTTTTCCTAGTTCCAACCTCCCCCCTTCCCTTCATTCCTGTGTCTAATCCAATGAACTTTTATTCTTCCCTCCCACCCCCATATTGTGTGTTAGTATCCCATATCAAAGAGAACATTCAGTCTTTGGTTTTTTGGGATTGGCTTATTTCACTTAGCGTGACAGTCTCCAGTTCCATCTATTTACTGGCAAATGCCATAATTTCATTCTTCTTTATGGCCGAATAATATTCTATTGTGTAATAATATATCCATTCATCTGTTGAAAGGCACCTAGTTTAGTTCCATCCTTAGCTATTGTGAATTGAGCTGATATGAACATTAATGTGGCTGTGTCACTATAGAATGCTGGTTTTAAGTCCTTTGGGTATATACCAAGGAGTGGGATAACTGGGTCAATGGTGGTTCCATTCCAAATTTTATGTCCATACTGCTTTCCAGAGTGGTTACACCAATTTGCAGTCCCATCAGCAATATACAAGTATAATTTTTTCCCCACATCCTTGCCAAAATTTATTGTTACTTGTATTCTTGATAATTGTCATTCTGACTGGAATGAGATAGAATTTCAGTGTAGTTTTGATTTGTATTTCTCTAATTACTAGAGATGTTGGATGTTTTTTCATATATTTGTTGATCACTTGTATTTCTTCTTCTGAGAAGTGTCTGTTCAGTTCCTTAGGCCATTTATTGATTGGGTTATTTGATTTTTTAGTGTTTTTTTTTGAGTGCTTTACATATTCTGTAGATTAATGTGCTATCTGAGGTGCAGTTGGCAAAAATTTTCTCCCATTCTGTAGGCTCTGTCTTCATGTTCTTGTTTCCTTTCCTGTAAATAAGCTTTTTAGTTTGATATTATCCCATTCACTGATTCTTGATTTTACTTCTTGCATTTTATTTATTTGGTTTTTTTACATTTTTTTAGTTATACATGGACACAGTGTCTTTATTTTGTTTATTTATTTTTATGTGGTGCTGAGGATCAAAGCCAGTGCCTCACACATGCATGGCAAGCCCTCTGCCACTGAGCCACAACTTCAGCCCCACATCTTGCACTTTAGATATCTTGTTGAGGAATTTGGATCCTAAGCCAACATGAGGGAGATTTCTGGTTCGATTTAAATTAATCATTGTGTGCTGGTTTTCTATTTGTCCCATTAAATCATTGTTCATCTTTCCTATTTTCTGTATTTTTTGGATTAATTGAATATTTCTAGGATTCAATTTTATTTTAAATGCTATCTTATTCACTATACCCCTACTACCATCTTCTAATTTTTTTCCAGAGCTCTTTTTAAAATTTCTGAATACTTTTTTTCATACCCATGCATTCTTTTTTCATGAATACATTTTTCTTTTATCTCTGTAAATATATTAATAATTTTTTGAGGTTTTCTTCCCCTTATATAGTTTCTTCCCCTTATGTGATTTCCTCCCTCTGATTTATCTTTCTTTAAAAGTTTCTTTAACAGACAAAAATTATATATATTCATGGTGTACAACATGGTATTTGTAAATAAGCATACATTATGAAGTGGCTTAATCAAGCTAATAAATGTATGTATTACCTCACATACTTACCAGTAATTTCTGGTAAACATACTTAAAATCTACTTTTTCAGCAACTTTCAAGTATACAATATATTAACTGTGGTCACCATGCTCTATATCTATTTGATATTTTGACCTGTTCTTCCAGTCTAACTGAAATTTTGTATAAGGGATCCATGCCACCCCAATCTCAGGTAACCACCATCCTACTCTGTTTCTGTGAATTCAACTTTGGGACTTTATAAGGTGAGACACAAGGCCATGGTTTAAAAAAATTGTCCCTCAAAGGCCTATGTTTTAAGGGCTTGGTCCCTGGCCTGTAACACCATTTGGAGGTGGTAAAAATTTTAGAAAGTAGAGCCTCATAGAAGGAAGTTAGGGGTGCTTTTGAAGGGGTATTAGGACCCTGGCTTCTCCTCTTTCTCTCTTTACCTTCGCACACACCATGAGATGAGAATTCCTCTACCACATGCTCCTGCCATGTTGTACTATCTTATCATAGGCCCCAAATCAACCAGGTCATTGACCAAGGACTGAAACCTCTGAAATTGAGAGCCAAAATAAACCTTTCCTCCTTCAAGATTGATTGCCTCAGGTATTTGGTCACAGTGATGGCAAGGTAACTAACACATTCAGCAAGAGGCCATTAGGCAACAAAAGTAGAGGGAGAACAAAACTGAGACAAAGGGAAGCTGAGTCACAAAAATGAGTCAACAGCTCATGGGTATCTCAGGGGATGACAAACAGGAAATTTTCTAGGTTGCTGGGACAGTTGATGTCTATTATTTTCTGAATGGGAATAAATGACTTCCCAAGTTTCTGAAGTCCAACTGAGTGGGTACTGAAAATTGTTTTCTGTTTCTTTATGTACCCTTAAAACAAATTCCTACTGTAATGGTTAAACTGAACGCTTGTATGTTGTAGCCTAAGGACGTTAGCATGCACACATAATAGAGGGCTTAATTTAGCTAAAATAATTATATTAACAGTATAAAAATCTACATTTTAGGCTTAAAGTTTCACAAAAATCTCCTTTCTTTCTGAGTGCCAGTAAAACCCATAGACAACAGAGGTGCGTGTTCTGTGGTCAGAGCATTTGGATTTAAATCTTGCTGTGTGACCTTGGGCATATCGGTGAACTTCTCTGCACTTCATTTCCTTATGAACATAATAATCAAACATGGCTCAAGTGTTCTATTTAGAAGAGGGTCATGCTGACAATGTGGTTGGAAGGGGAGCTTTACACTGAGTTTGCACACACTTTTCAAAAAAGTGAATTTTCTGTATCAAAGAATGGGGAATGAGTGATGTTGATTGCATGTGTTAGAGAAATTCAGTGGTGCCATCTTTCATAATAATGGCCTTCACAGTTTCTTTATTTTTTAAATTTTTTTTAGTTGCAGATGGACACAATACTTTTTTATTTGCTTATTTTTAGGTGGTGCCGAGGATCGAACCCAGTGCCTCACATGTGCTAGCCAAGCACTCCACCACTGAGTTACAACCCCAGCCCCACCATCACAGTTTCTTGTGAGGGTTAAATTAAATGATAGATTTTAAAAGTTTAGCATAATGGCTAGCAATAAATATTTTATATGTTATTAGTAATTAATATTAAATTATCCTAATATTTTTATTATCAGCAAATGGAGGAAAGAGATATGACAAAGAAAAGCAAATGACAGGGAGAAGCAGGTCCTAGTGTCTTTACATTGGTTTCTACCAGCACTTAATAAATTCCTGCTTTGAACCTATGAATGAATGAGTGGTGGTCTGTTTGCAGTACTAAATCCCACCTCTTCAGCTCTCTGGAGAACTCCTCTTCTGTGGTTGCTGCCTGCACTTGAAACTGCCCTCCGAGCCTTTGCTCTATTACTGTGTCATGACATCTTACAGCTGCATTTCTAGGGGACTGCTTTTATATCGTATGCACTGACTGGCTCCCAAAGACACTGCTGCTGATTCCTACATTTTTGTCTTATCAGCAAAGTTCAGGTTCAACTCCCAGTGGCCCAGCATCCTATTTTTTCCCCATGCACTGCTCCCTGCATGAAGTCTTCATTTGATTTTCAAATTGCATCCTGCTTATATGTGGGCCAGAGGCATCGTATGTGATGACATCTACATGAGGGGATTGAGATGCATATGAAAACACATCCCCTAATGTAGAGATGACAGTAGACATTTTGTGATTTTCACAGCAGTCTGTGGGTGAGGGTATAGTGCAAGTGTACTATTAATAGCATTTTACAAAATGTATTTCTCTTATTGCTCATCCAGAAGTTCTCATGAATTATCATGCAAGTTGAGATGTAGTTTTTAAAAGTCCTTGCTGCTGAGGCTTCAAGAACGAGTGCTCACCAAGGCAGAATTATGGCATCTCTTTGCCTGCTCCCGCTGTTTCAGGTAGCTCAGTGTTCCCGCACACACACCTGCAGGCTTGGGTTTGTGCTAAGTTTATTTCCCTCTCATCCCTCACCCTCACCTTCACTTCTTCTTTTCAACTTCCTGCTGTTTCCTTGCTACATTTGGTGTTGCTTTTGTTTCGTTCTTCTGAATAGGTTTCATCTTGGTTTGTTCCTTTATCTTCATGAAGATAGCTTTGATTTGTGATCCTTAGAAAGAATCGACCCTTCAATGAGCTCTCCATCCAACCTGCCCTGGCCCTGAGGTGGAAATGGTGATGTTGGTCATTCTCTAAGTTTGAAGGGACTTGGCTGGCATTGAGATCATCAGCTCTCATAGAATAACTTTGACAAAAGCAACATGATCCCATGGGCGTAGCTGGATTTTGTGAAAATCCTACCACACTAACAATATCTTTCTTTTCTTTTCTTTGGTACCAAGGATTGAACCCTGGGGTGCTTAACCATTGAGCCATATCCTCATCCCCTTTTTATATTTTATTTTGAGACAGGTCTTGCTAAGTTGCTCAGGGCCTCACCAAGTTGCTGAGGCTGGCTTTGAACCTGCAATCCTCCTGTCTCAGCATCCCAAATTGCTGGGATTACTGCACACTAGGAATATCTTTATTCTTTCTCTCCTATTTAAAAAGCAACTAGAAAATGTTAGTGAAAATGATATTATTAATAAGATACTTTTAAATCCAATGTAATTTCTTAATTTCATTGGTGTTATGGTTTGGATGTGAGGTGCCCCCAAAAGCTCACATGTGAAGCAATGCAAGAAGGTTCAGAGGAGAAGTGATTGGGTTGTAAGAATCTTAACCCAATCATTGAATTAATCCCTTGATAGGGATTAACTGAGTGGTAACTGAAGTGGTAGGGTATGGCTGGAGGAGGTGGGAACTGAGGCATGGCTTTGGGGTGTATAGTTGTATCTGGCAAGCAGAGACCTCTCTCTCTCTCCCTCTCTCTCTCTCTCTCTGCCGACTGATCACCATGTGAGCTGCTTTTCTCTGTCACACTCTTTTGCCATGGTGTTCTGCCTCACCTCGAGCCCTGAAGAATGGAGCCAGTCTATGGACTAAGACCTCTGAAACTGTGAGCCCTCAAATAACCTTTTCCTCCTCTACAATTTTTCTGGTCAGATCTTTTAGTCACAGCAACAAAAAAGCTGACTAAAACAATTACTTCATGGTACATGACAAATTCTTTAAGTTGCAGTTTATAGTTGATAAAGATACCTCAGTGAATTTTGAAAACTTTTTTTGAAAGCAGAATTCTTTTTATCAGTGTTCTGTAATTGAGAAGCCCAATATGTAAACAAAACAAAACAAAACAAAACAAAACAAAACAAAAAATAAAAATGGGGCGGGTTGGGATTTCACTGACTGAATTAGGATAGGGACACACAACTCAACCTCTTCAGTGTTCTTTGGACCCTAAAGCCCCTCCATAACATCGTTAGGGCTCTGCACAGACAATTTGAGAACCCAGTGGCCTCCGTTACATCTTAAACTATGTGCGATGATTGCATGGAGTTGAAATCAATGAATGGTGACAGTAGAGTATTGTTTGAACATTAGAATAGGACTCTGTGCACTGCCCTGCTCCATTATTACCATGTCTCTAGGCAGTTTGGTAATTCTCCAACTCCTCCCATGACTCATAACTAGGACCCAGAAGACAGTGGTGCCTGGCCTGCTGTCCTCTCCATCCTCACTGCTCTCGACTCTGTCCAGTACAGCCTCCTCTGCCTGACTCTTGTCTCATTGATTGCCTGTGTGTCCACTTCACTGTGCCCTCTGACCCTCTCTTCTCCTGCCAATAAACCCCATTATATCACCCCCACCACATTTGCCCTGTCCCCTTTGTTTTTATCTTGGTTGATGGCATCATTACTCCCTCTTTCTCTCTGAGTCATCCTCTCTGATTATTCCAGCTCACCTACCCTCCACTTCAAATTAGTCACCAACTCTTATTAATTCTAGGTCTAAATGCCTTTCAAGTGTGACACTCTCATCTTTTCTCTAGGCCATTAACTTCTTACACATGGCTTTGAATATAGTCCATACTCAGAAAAGCTTGCTGAATGTAGACTATTAGTTTCATCTTTTCCAAATGTCTGTGCCATCTTTCTGGTCCCCTCAACTGGCTTATTTATATTCTTTGTGGTTCTTATCTCATGTTTAGATGAAGATATTTAATTTTTTCTATGCAATATTTATGGTGGACTGTCTTTTGAGAGATGAATATTTGTAACCTTAAGGTGGGATTTTCATATGATATATAGCAAACCGTAGCAATTGAACTCAATGATATTTTGTAGAAAAGCAGTTCTCAACCTTGGTTTTGTTTTGATCAGGTATTTCAGATATCAGCAGGAGAGGAAGAACTAAAATAACAGTGTGCTTAGAATTGTGTATGGTTTAAAGCCATTTTATATTGTAGTCAATCAAAAATCTGGGATTGCCTATGGGAATATGACATAGTTGATATCAGCTGATGTGTGCAGCTTAACCTTCTAGAGTCTCAGTTTCCTCGTCTGTAAAGTGGGTATCTTCCTGTTAAACAGATGAATGGTAGATTACAGGAATGTTAAGTTAATTGTATAATTAATGCAAAATTCCTAGCACAGGGTATTGCTAAAAATAAGCCCTCAATAACTAGGAAGTTTTACAGTCAATCCAGAGAAGATATTTTAGAAAAACTCACAGCTTATCAGACTTACCTGATGAATTTATCATAAATGAATTAAGTTTGACTTGCATAGTGTTTTTTTTCTTTTGAAAGGAATCATTTAAAAAATTGAAATATATTATACAAAACACATTTTTCAAAAATCAGAAGGTTTGGCAATAATGCTTAAAAATGATTAAAACTCAAGTTTATCTTAGTATCACTGCCTATTAGTTTATACCAAGTATACATTGTATTTTCAATACCAACTGGTTTTCATCTCCTGGTCTATAGTTTTGGTGAACCTGTCCTGTTATTTGGGGATTTAAAAATTAGATGGCAATGACACTAACTTTTGTGATGGTAGTGTCTATTGATAGAGCCAGCATAAGTCACAAGCTTCTGATGTACTTACTAAACACCTACTATTTGAGAAAATATGGTAGGCAGGAGCCTGTCCTTGGGAAAAATCTTGTTCTTATCCACAGGTATCTTGCTGTCTAGTAAGAAGGAAAGACAAGCACACATGTAACCATGGATCAAGGAATCATATAATATGTTTTATTAGTCTGATTATGAAAGGGCAGGGACTGTGGGGCTAGAGGCAAGAGATTTATTTGGATGTAATCTGGGGGCAACACTACAGTGTTCTTGAATGGGTTCCTTCATACAGCAAATACATTTATGGATGTGAAGTAGAGGAGCTGAGGGTGTGTGCTGGGCACACAGAACCTGCCCTCGATCAACATGGAGTCCCCCTGGGGGAGATGTGAACAAGTGGGACCAGCAAAGCATGAGGAATAATACATGGGGAACATGTGCCAGATAATTTAGTCCAGTGAGCAATTCCACCTGAGGTTAGGGATTGGGAAATTCAGTATTAGGGGACTTCAAAAGGAAATAACTCCTGAATTTGGAATTTAAATAGTAGGTGCCTAGGTAATGAGTAAGGGGTAAGAGAGAATTTCAGGTAGATTAAACCAAAGAAAATAGTTGAATTTCAAAGAAAGTATAGGGTTTAATAGTTATCAATGGAAATTTGGCATTCTAGTTGGAAAGAACAGTAATGATTAAGGCAAGTTGTTACCTGTTGCAGTGTTTTATGTTGCGCCTTGCGTGGGTTTGCCAATGAGTTGGGGTCCCGGGGGATGAAAAAGGGTACCCAGGAAGGATGAAATGGGGTCCTGCGGGATAAGGTATGGGGTGGTTGGTCACGAAGCCAATTCACCCAGACTCTGGGGGCTGGTAATACTGCTCTGTCGGAGCAAGACGCAGAACCTATTTATTCCAGAAAGTACAACAGCTTATGTACGTCCTCAGACCAATCATGGCCCCAAGGTTACAACCAATGGGGTACTGCTCTGTGTCAGGTGCACAGTACATTAGCATAGAATGGGGAAAGAGGGAGGGGAGGGGTTGAAGGTATGGAGAGTGCTCCTACATATCCCCCTTTTCACTTTTAATTGACAGGTCAGTGGGGTCTGTGTGGCCCATAAGCAAGCATGTAGGAGGGATCTGTGATAATCTCCTCATGGGAGAAAATCATTCTGCTGGATTTCCAGACTTCTACATGTTGCATATGGGGGAGGGGCAAACCAGACTGTGCCTGTCTTAGGTTGTGCCAATCTTTCAGAGCATCTTACCTGTCATTGGCTAACCAGCCCGTGTGAATGTGCCCTGAGATGAGTTCTCTCCTAAGAGAAGGGGCAATGGGGTTGGGTGGGACTGGAAGGGAAGGGGTTTTGTGGCTAGGGTTGGCCAAAGCTGTGAAGCCTTGTGTTTCCAGCGAAGATGGGATGGGTGAGCTTCTTACATGTTCTTGGGGGCTGTGAGCCATAGGGCGGGAATTTTGTTGTGTTCCTGTGATTCTTCAACAATGTGAACTAAGAGAGCTTGTTTAGTTTGACAAAGAGAAGGACCAGAAGTAAGGCTTAGAACTCTGAGCCCTATGATAATACAATTGGATGGATCTAACAGAGCTTATAATTTATTTCACACCTTTTGAAGAATAGAAGGGTCCAAGACAAAATTAGCTCATGAGAGGGGCTTCTTTCTTCAGGTGGGGAGTTATGTTGTCTTCTCGAGAGAGGCTTGGTCGAATATTCCTGGTTGGGATCTAAAGGGGCTTAGGCTCTGTGGGGGGGGAAGACACAAGCATAACCTCTCCCTTGTGTGAACAGAGGGTCTGGGCCCTTCCATTGTACCAAGGGAAGGGGGGTAGGGAAGGTAAATGGACCCCAGTGTCAGATTGCTGCATTGAGGCCTTGTTTGTCAAAATTGAGATAGTTAGGGGTAAATAATGCATCCAAAAATCTCAAAGAAGGGTCCTTTTTGGTAGAATCAAATTTCTGAAGCATCTCCTTTAGAGTGCGATTGGTTTTTGGGGGGTTGCTGTGTGGACTGCCTCATTGAAGTAGTCTTCATCTTCCATGAAGGTGGAGAGGACTTTGGAGAGTAGATTTCCTATGTTGAAGAAGTGGGGGCAGGAGACATTAAAGTGAAAGTAAACAGTAACATTCCAGTGGCAACCGGACCCGGACTGGTGTATGTGCTGTCTGTGAAAGCACATCAGGCTGCCTCTTTGTGTCCATGCACTGCTGCAGATGGGTGGGCAGCAGAGACCCTGGGCCACCTGCGGCCTGGGGCGGCTCACCAGAAAAATCAGCACCTGACACTTTACGGCAGCGTGAGACTTTACGGCAGCATGATACATTATGGCAACGGTTTTGCTCACTTTTCCTCGATGTGGCGGGCAGTACCGTGCAGGGCCACAGCGTCCTGGGGCTCGCCACAGGGATGTGCATCCAGACATGCCTTCTCCCAAGGTGCAGCCCCGTCCAGAGGGGGCGGCACAGGTGCTATTGGTTAGCACTGATCTGAGAGGCAGAGGGCTCACACTTGCAGCGGTAGCCAGGGGCTTCCAGGGAGAGGGGGAGTAGTGGGGAGAAGTGGGACCAGCCCTCTCAGAGGAGCTGCTACTGGGGGAAGTTTCCCGAAAGTAGGAGGAAACGCTAGCAAAAAGAAATTGAAAGCAAACAGGACAGAAAAAACTATGAGGATTGTAAGAAGAGGAAGGAGAATGAGAGTTTGGGTCTCAGGAGAGAGAAAAACACAGAAATGTTTAGGATAAGGGTTATGGCGATTCCATTCACCGAGTTGATCAGACCCTTATGCGGTACTGCCAGACGAACCAGGAAGTGGAAGTATGTTCCCTGACCTAACTTTATCAGACAAAGACAAACAGACACAGGAGACAATCACAAAAAGGCTGGTGTTACCTTCACCAGAAAGACACAAAAAGATGGGGGACCGCCATGAGTTCACTTACCAGGGGGTTGAGCATGCCGCAGAGCATGTGGGTGCTAAAATATTGTTTTATGTCATGCCTTTCATGTTTGCTGATGAGTTGGGGTCCTGAGGGATGAAAAGGGGTCCTGTGGGATGAGGTATGGGGTAGTCAGTCATGGAGCCAATTCACCCAGACTCTGAGGGCTGGTAATACTGCTCTGCTGGAGCAGAGTGAGAGGCAGAACCCGTTTATTCCAGAAAGTACAACAGCTTATGTATAGTCCTCAGACCAATCATGGCCCCAAGGTTACAACCAATGGGGTACCGCTCCTTGTCAGGCGCACAGTCTATCAGCATAGAATGTGTCAGAGGAAGGAGAGGGGTTGAAGGTATGGGGAGTGCTCCTACAGTGCAGTAGCTACCCGATTATCCAAAAAATCTGCATGATATCTTTCCCTTGCCATCTCCCATTCTGGCAACCAAAATCTATGGCCAAAGAGAAACTACTATAAAAGAAGATTTAGTAAAAACATGGATGAGGTACGTGTTCACACTAGCTGTACTCAACACTGTACAATTTTTCATTCAGTCCTCGTAACAACACTATGTGGAATGTTTTACACTTGAAGCAACAAGAGACTCTGCGAGAAGACTCTTGCAAAGTCATGTAATGAGTTAAATGGTGGATCCAAGGTCTGAACCTCCAACAGATGCATCACATGGCTTCACATTTTTGTATTATCTTATAAAATGTTCTCATGAAATATGGTTTTTAATATAGGTGTCCCAAGTTGCTATCACATATCTCAAATCTGAGTTGTAATGAAAGGAGCAAATTAAAGACATGCACACCACAGAATATGTTCCTTTCCAATTTCAGTCATGAAAATTTAGATTTTACACAATGAAAAGTTCACTCTTGCAAAATTAGGCAGCCACAATTGTAAATGACACTGTGTTCCTTTTCTTATCTGCTCATAAAAGATGATCTAATCTAAGATTAAAAAATATTTCAGTATCACCTTTCACGGGAACATAAAAAATTAAATTCATAAATTTATGCACCACTGTGAATTCTTTATGATTGTCAATTGCTTCCTGCAGGCAATGAGCCAGTATTTATTAAATAGCTACAATGGGCAGAGTATTTTTTGAGGCTTTTTGGGAAGTTTCAAAGGACTAGCTGTAGACATGATTTCCATCAGAAGAGAGTTATAATCTAATGAAGGTGATGGGCAAAAAACATAAAAATATGAGCTGGGTCTGCAGCTCAGTGGCAGAATGTTTGCCTGGCACTGGGTTTGATCCTTATCCCCACATCAAAAAAATAAAATAAAGGCATGCTGTTCATCTACAACTATAAAAATAAATTAAAAAATCATAAAAATAGAGGAAAGCATTAGCATACACATAATTATACAATGTGTGATCATGTATGTATCACCATAAAACAATGATGATTAGTATCTGTGGTAGATACCTCTCTAGAGATTATAAGAATGGCTAGAATTAAGTAGGAATGTTCTTCACA
Source organism: Geosciurus inauris (assembly GCA_004024805.1). Classification (NCBI taxonomy): domain Eukaryota; kingdom Metazoa; phylum Chordata; class Mammalia; order Rodentia; family Sciuridae; genus Geosciurus; species Geosciurus inauris. Next base: position 52,714 of record PVHX01011008.1, read on the forward strand.
GACTGAACATGCTAGCCAATTCTGAGATAGGTTTTGGGGAAACTATATAAAATTGGAAATCAAAGAAGCCTGTAGAGTTTAAATACTTATTAGACATTTTAATGACTTCTTTCAAGCATTGTGACTTTTAGTTTTTCCACGTTGTAAAGTCTGTGATAAATAAGTGATGCAAAATAGAAAAATTTTCATCCAAACCAATTTAACATGTAGTCTTTACCATTCTCAGTTGAGCTTATAAACTTCATTCTTTTTCACTTAAATTTAAATAAAAAGAGATAACTTGAAGGCCATAATAGATAAGTGAAGTGCTACATAGAATCACCAGAACAAATGTTTATGATATTCTGATAAAAGTATCTCATATTAATTCCTCATTAGGACATTCATTATTTTGAATTTAACAGCAAAATCAGGCATTATATTGATGTCATACTTCAGTGAAAAATACACTGAAGCAGAAACTATTCTGAGTCTTTTCTTGTTTTGGATACAGCTATGAATAATTACTAATTAAGAATTAATAGTCACATTCAAAGTAGTAGAATCTGCAATAGTAATTCACATTAGTCATGGAATGTAATAGTAACTTTGGAATTAGGGTTTTCAATTCTGAAAGTCTTTATATTTATTTATTTATATACTGGGATTTAACCCAAGGGTACTTTACCAGTAAGCTACATCCCTAGTCTTTTGTATTTTTAATTTTGAGAGAAGTCTCACTAAGTTGCCCAGCCTGGACTCCAACTTGTGATCCTCTTTTTTTTTTTTTTTTGGTACCGGGGATTGAACTCAGGGGTACTTGACCACCAAGCCACATCCCCAGCCCTATTTTTGTATTTTATTTAGAAACAGGGTCTCACTGAGTTGCTTAGTGCCTTGCTCTTGCTGAGGCTGGCTTTGAAATCATGATTCTCCTGTCTCAGCCCCCCAGCGTGCTGGGATTACAGGCATGTGCCACCACGCCCAGCTTTGTGATCTTCTTGCATAAACCTTCTGAGTTGCTGAGATAATGAGTGTGCACCACCACACCTGGCATGAAAGGCTTTCATTTTTACCATTCTACTCCATATGTTCCCAGAAAAACATGAGGAAAATTATCATATAATTGCATAAGTGGTAGATGAAAATGGAGTTATGGTTCTATTTCTGACTTAGAAAATGATTAGTTCTTTTCTTGAACAAATATTTATATCTTTGAGCATTTGTTTTTTCATTTGTTAAATAATTCTTGGATGAGAGGCTACAATATACTAGATAATAAAATGAATAGTTCTTGCATTGTTAGAACTTGTATAATGTATGGAAAAGAAGTAAATACAAACAAAAATATAATTTCAGATTGTGGAAGGTTTTGAAGGAAAATAACAGGTAGTTATGAAAGAGAACCAGGAAGCTGATGGTGAACCAATTTTAGACTGGCTAGTTAATTAGTTAAGAGTTAATTAGTTAGGAAGTTCTATCTGAGGATGTTACATGTGAACAGAGACTCCAGCTGACCAATTGGAGGAGTGGGACAATTTCAAAAGAAGAAAAGGGGATGGTTGTGCCAGGCCAGGGAACACAACATATAGAGATCCTAGATTCTAGAGAAATCTAGAGGAGATTGATGTGGTTGTAACTTAAGATATAAAGAAAATAGTGCTCGTGCATTGGGATGAGGTTTGGGAAGCTAGTTCAGTGCAGAGCTTCTCAAGTCTTAGATTGGTTTACATATAAACAGGAGCTATTTCTAGAAATTATATTCTAGTTTGCATTAACATATATCAAAGACATTGTTACCAGTAGTTATAAGGGTAATAATAATTTTTAACTTAGACTTCTAATTTTTAGAGCAATTTTAGGTTCAAAGCAATACTGAGTGGAATGACAGAGATTTCCAATCTATCCCTTGCTCCCACATTCCCCACGAGAGTGGTTCTATTTGTTCAACTAATGGGTCTTTGTGTTGCATCATTTTACCCGAAGTCCACAGTATTGAACATTCTATAATATTGGACATGTTCATTTTGATAAAAATGGTATCCACCATTATATCATACAAAATGGTTTCCACTGTCCTCAAAATTATCTTTACTCCACTTATTCATCCCTCCCTGTCATAACCTCTTGTCAATGGCTGATATTTTTACTATCTACAGAGTTTTGCACTTTCCAGAATGCCATAGAGTTCAAATCATACTGTATTTAGCCTTTTCAGATTGGTTTCTTTCATTTAGCAACATGCATTTAAGTTTTATCATGTCATCTCATGGCTTGATAGCTCATTTCTTTTTCTCCTGAATAATCATCTATTATCTGGACGTACCACAGTGTATCATATCACTTACTGAAGGGTACTTTTGTAGCTTCCAAGTTTTTAGCAATTATACATAAGCACATTAGAAATATCTGTGTGTAGTGTGTGTGTGTGTGTGTGTGTGTGTGTGTGTGTGTGTGTATGAACATAAGTTTGTAACTCTTTGGAAAGTATCAAGAAATACGATTACTTGATAATATGGTAAGACAATGTTTATCTTGTAAGAAATTTCTAAACTGCCTTCCAAATTGGCTGTACCATTTTGCATTCCCCTCAGCAATAAATGAGAGTTTCTGTTCCTCCACATCCTTACCAGAATTGGTGGTGTTAGTGTTTTGGATCTTGGTCATTATGATAGATGTATAGTGTTATCTGATTATTGCTTTTATTTTCATTTACAACATTAAAAATATCAGATGATTTTTCCCCCCACTGGGAAGTAACATCTTGGAAAATTTTGAATGTTACATAATACATTCTACTGAAGTGTAATGGAAAGAGTAGATTTAGAATTTATACTTTAATCTAGAGGTAGAAAACCCATGGAAGAATGTGATACTTAAATACCAATTTTAGACTAAGACAATTAGCTAAAGAGACTTAAAATATAAGCAAATTGGCTCAAAAAGCCTGGTGAGGGACTATTCTCTTTCCTTAAAAAAATTACTACTATTAAAAATATGCTATTTTAGAAATTTTATAATATTTGAAGTGAACTCCTCTCTAAACAAGTCCTGTTAGAGATAAGGCAATAATATGGTATATTAGAATTTGAGGAAAATTTGAGGAATGAGAAAAAGAATGGCTATTTGATTCAGAAAGGACTTAACCATATATTCAATTCTGAAAACTTTATTCATCTTTGCTCTGCTCAACAGTGAGAAGTAGAACTATGTCTCATGTTAAAGAAAGGATCTTAGGAAAAAAATCTACATTGGGCATCATCTTTGTTATGGGGAAATACAGCCATCTAATTAATGGCCTTTGAGGTAGACAGATCCATGGGGACATGGCAGTTTCCTTTGGTGCCTTGTGGCTTTTGTTAAGTGAAAGCTCTGAGAGAAATCTTAATTAGGTCAGTTTAAAAGCTTATATTTGCTTAATTTTAACTACTGTCAGACAAATATGCTTCAAGCAAATGGAACGAACGTCCCAATGTTCCAGAAATAGCCTCGGCAAATGCTCCAGGGGTAGCCTAGACTTTTAGGAGAAGATGAAACAGTCTGCAAACTTTTAGCAGGAGGGTCTGAAGCTCAGGTGCAGACCTTTGGCATCATGTAGAGAAGTCTCTCTAAGTAGGACCAGGGCTGGGAGGGATTGGAATGCAGCAATGACCCACACAGGAAAAGTGGTCAGGCAGAAGGGAGCCTGGGAATGCAGACTTGAACTCACGGTGAACATGGTGTGGAGAGGACTTGGGTCTCCCACAACACTTAGCTGGTACCATTGAGAATGTGTCTCGGCTCACAGTGAATTCCCATTTCACATCCACTGGGATGGCTAGAATAAAAAGGACTAGATATTACAGATAATAACAAGTGTTGCCAAGGATGTGAAGACACTAGAATCCTATTCTATTGCTCGTTTGGAAAAGTTTGGCAGTTCCTCAAATGGTTAAACATGGAGTTACCAAAGGAACCAGCATTTCCACTCTTGGGTGTGTACCCAAAATAAATGAAAATATTCATCCACACAAAAACATCCATAGCAGTATTATTCATAAGAGCCCAAAAGTCTATCAGCTGATGAATGAACAAATCAAATGTGATATATCTATATAAAGGAATCTTACTAGACAATTAAAAAATGAAGTACTGATGTATGCTACTATATAGATAAATCAGGAAAACATTATGCGAAGTGAAAGAAACCAGTTACATAGAATCATGTATTATATACTTCCATTTATATACAATATCCAAAATCCAGAACAGAAAAATCTGTAGGGATAGAAAGCAGATTAATTAGTGGCTTCCTAGGGCTTAGGGTTTATGTTAGAGTCAAGGGTGACAGCTAAGGAGGTGGAGTTTCTTTGGGAGATGAGAAAATGTGCTAAAATTAATTGTGGTGATGGATGCATAATTGTGAGTATACTAAAAACTATTGCATTGTATGCTTTGAAAAATGAATTGTGTGGTATGCAAATTGTAACTAAATAACATTTGCTCAAAAATGAATGTCTCAGCTAATGTCATATCTTAGTTTAATACTTTAATCTAACAACAGTGAGAAGAGCAGTTTGTCTAAAAAGAGTAAAGACAATGGACAAAAATCAACATTATTTTTATTTCAATAAAGACAGGATATAATTATAGGTATTAATTCTACAGAATTTTAATGGATTAACGTGATATAAACTCTGAAGCTATTAGCAGTCAAAATCTTAAAAAAAAAAATAACTAAAAGCCCAAATTGAAATTATGTCAGGTGGGTCAGAGCAAAATTGCGGAAAAGTTGAAAATGCACATTCTGTAAAACAACTTACTGATGGTCCTCAACTTATGGTAGTTTGACTTAAGATTTTTCAACTTTATCATGGTGTGAAGGAAACACACATTGAGTAGAAACTGACTTTGAATTTTGGTGTTTTACTGGGCTGGTGATAGGTGATCCATGCTCTCATGAAACTGGGCTATGGCAGTGAGCCACAGCTCCTAGTCAGTCACATGACCAGGAGGGGTACTGGCTGACACTTTTCAGGGTGCTATGTCACCAGCATTTTTTGGATTTTTTAAAATACCATTATGTCTTTAAATTGCCCATCTGTGCCCTCTGTACTTACACAACCATTCTGTTTTTCACTTTTAGTACAGTCTTTAATATATTACACAAACTATTCAACACTTCATTGTAAACTAGGCTTTGCCTTAGATGATTTTGCCTAAGTATATACTAATGTAAGTGTTGTGAAGGTGAGGTTAAGCTATGAGACATGGTAGATAGGGAAGTAAATGTATTTTTGACTTAGATATTTTCAATTGATGATGGGTTTATCAGGACATAATCCTACTGGAGGATGAGGAGCATCTGTACTGGAGGGACAACTCTGAAGCTCAGGCCACAGCAACTGATAGAATTAAAGACTTCCTTATATTTAATTTAAATACCAGTGCTCTCTGGATAGCCAGCTATCTTTGCAGTCACACTCATTTCTCCTTCTTTGCATTTTCACCTGAGTTATTTATGATTAGCTATATAAAATTACACTGTAGTGACTAATATCTTAAACTTCAGAGAAAGGTATCTAGATGAGAGGTTGTCAAACTTTGTGATTTTAGACTTGCAGGCCATCCTGTGCCAATTGCAGTTTTCTCAGCTTTGCTGTTGCAGCACAAAAGCAGGCATAGGCAACACAGAAATGGATGTGAATGTACTCAATGCCACTGAATGGTACACTCAAATATGGTCATGATGGTACATCTTATGTTATGTGTATTTTACCACAATAAACATGCAAAATGAAACACATGCACGGGGTTGGATGTGGCCTGTGGATCATGGTTTCTGAATCCCTGATCTATTCATCTAATTCACCAGCAGCATTCCTGTGGTGGTTTGAATGCGTCCCTTCCAAAATTCAAGTGTTTCCACTCTGATGATTCCTCCCTTAGAACCATCAGAACACGAGGGTTCCTCCCTCGCAAATGGGATTCAGGCTCTTACAAAAGAGGCTTTACACAGCCCTTGGCTAGTCTGCCCTTTTACCTTCTGCCATGCGAGGAAACAGCAAGAAGACTCTTGCCAGACCAAATGCCAGTTCCTTGTTCTTGGACTCCTAATACAGAACCGTAAGAAATTTCTGTTCTTTGTAAATTCCAAAGTCTTAAGTATTCTGTTACAGGAGCACAAAGACAGCCCTTCTGCAAATTAGTTAACCTAAATTACATTTTCTTTTGGGAATAGAATCTGTCTTATAGGGTTAGTGTGAAGTTCAATGAGATAATGCAATATTTACCAAAATCCTGGAATTGGATACACATCTACTGGGGTATTTGTAAAATGCTATGATTCTGGGCTCCGGACAGGCTCCAGAATCATTAAGTTCCATGGAGAGGTATCTGGGGGAAAAATACACACACTAGAAAATTTTGAGAAGCACCAAAGAAAAATGCACTTGGCACACACTTGTGCATTACTATACTGTGCTTTAAAAAAAGACTATTACCAACCACTACTATCAATGCAAATGATCAATAAATATATGTAGTTTGCTTTTTCCTAAAACTCCTAACTTCTTTGACTCAATTTCCACATAAAGGCCTTTTGTAATATGCTATCCTTTTGTGTGTGTATGTTTTCCTAAAGTCTAGGGTATATTTTGAATTTTCATAAAGAGTAAGTGCAAATTGTTGAGCAGCAAACCTAATGACAGGACTCACTAATGACACAGATGACAATCACAGCTGCTGTTTATAAAGAATGAGCAGGCTCACCTCCCCCTCCTGCCTAAGTCAATTGTTGCAGACTGAAAAGCCCATTGAGGACAGGCAGGGACTCACATGGGTCAAGAGGACCTGCTGGAACTGTGGAGAACTAAAGACTGCCTTGCTTTTTGAAAGGCACAAGCTTCTTTTAAGTTCCTGCTCTTTATTACTTCATATGGCTTTTCAAGAGAAGACAGAAATCTGAACTTTTAAAATGTCATCACTAAATCTTGATTATTTTCTGAGCTTCTTGGCCTCCAGATTCCTATCTTGGTCTATTCTTTCAATGATAGTGTGGTGTTTAATTTGGGGTGTCAACCGAATCAAGGAATGCCTAGAGAATTGGTGAAGCAGTATTTGTGGGTGTGTCTGTGAGGGTATTTCCAGAGGAATTTGGTCTATGAGCTGGGGACTGAATGGAAAAGAGTTACCCTTAGTGAGCAGACACCACCCAATCTGCTAGGAACCCAAATAGAACAACAAAGGCAGAAGAAAAGTGATTTTCTCTGTCTTCTAGAGCTGGGACATCCTTCTTCTCCTGCGTTTGCACATCAGAACTCCAGGCTCTCTGATCACAGGACTCCTGGACTTATACCAGTAGCTCTGCAGGTCTGCATGCCTTTGAACTCAGATTGAGAGTTATTCCATTCTGACTTGAACTGAACAATTCCACCAACTTCCCCAGATCTCCAGCCTGCAGACCACCTGTTTTAGCCTCCATAATCACGAGTCAAATCTCCTAATAAATCCCCTTTTATAAATATATAGGCTCCTATTTCTCTGGCTGAGTCTTAGGGGTAAATTACCAGGGACAGAGAAGCCCTTGGTCCTGTAGGAAGATTCAGGGAGAAGGACCAGTGGAGATCAGGCCCAGCCAGCTCTGGGGGAGCTGGGCTGTGATGGAGAAAGGAGTGGCAGTGGCAACATTGTGGAGACTGAGCCTTGGTCAGAAGGCAAGGCTACTCTGTCTATTCTTGGCTGGAAAAGAATTGTATCTTGCCCTGATACCAACCCAGTCTTGTCTGCTTTTCCTGGGCAGGACCCTTGGCAGAGAAATATACAATACAAGTACATTGTATTTGTATTTGGGGGTTCATTAACATTCTATCTCTTGGGAGAGGATGCCTAAATGCTGAGATCACTTGGGGGGGAACCTCAAGTTGCTGAGTAAGTTCTAGAATGGGGAAATGGGTAGTTAGTGTAAATTCCTTCACGGTTCACAATACTAAAACTTTGAATTCCCAGATATCTTTTGTCCCCAGTGTTGAGAGGACAATTCACTCCTACTTGTGGCTAAGTTAAAGAACTGTGTTTAATTTTTGCCTGTGTTCAATTCTTCTACCTATAACTACCCTTGGTGCATGTATGAAGACACAATTGGTGTGACTTTATCTGGTTTGCAACCAGAGAAATGGAAAAACTGAGCTCTATATATGTGCTATGACTTGAAATGCAATTAAATAAACTAATTAAAAAATAAAATAAAAAAATTCTTCTACCTAACTTAAAAGGCATTTTGCATCAATTAGATATCAACATAGATCACAAACTCAATGAATGCAGAGAAACTTGTTTTCCTTTTTTTGTACAATTATTGGCCTAGTGGATCAAAGAATTCAAAGAACACAGTGTGTCTTACTTTTAAAACTTTGTTCTAATTAGTTATATATGACAGTAGAATGTATTCTGACACATAATACATAGAGTATAGCTTCCATTTCTTCTGGTTGTAAATGTTGTAGAATCACACTGGTTGTGTAATCATATATGTACACAGGGCAATAATGTCTGATTCATTCTACTATCCTTCCTACCCCCATACGCCCTCCCCTACCTTCACTCCCCTCTGTCTAATCTGAAGTTTCTCTATTCTTCCCTAGCCACACCCACTATTGTGAATTAGCATCTGAATATCAGAGAAAACATTTGGCCTTTGGTTCTTTGGGATTGGCTTATTTCATTTAATATGATGGTCTAAAGCTCCATCCATTTACTGGCAAATGCTATAATTGCATTCTTCTTTAGGGCTGAGTAATATTCCATTGTGTATATATATGACAATTTCTTTATCCATTCATCTGCTCAAGGGCATCTAGGTTGGTTCTATAGTTTAGCTGTTGTGAATTGAACTGCTGTAAACATTGATGTGTCTGTGTCACTATAGTATGCTGATTTTAAGTCCTTTGGGTATAAACTGAGTACTTAATTGGGTCAAACAGTGGTTTCATTCCAAGTTTTCTGAGGAATCTCCATATTGCTTTTCACAGTGGTTGCACCAATTTACAGTCCCACGAGCAATGTATGAGTGTATCTTTTTCCCCACATCCTTGCCAACATTTATTGTTGCTTGTATTCTTGATAATTACCATTCTGACTGGAGTGAGATGAAATCTCAGTGTAGTTTTAATTTGCATTTCTATAATTACTAGAGATGTTGAACATTTTTTCATATATTTGTTGATTTATTGTATTCTTCTTCTGTGAAGTGTCTGTTCAGTTCCTTAGCCTATGTATTGATTTGGTTATTTGTTTTTTTAGTGTTAAGTTTTTTGAGTTTTTTATATATCCTGGAGATAAATGCTCTATATGAGGTGCATGTGGTAAACATTCCCTCCCATTCTGTAGGCTCTCTCTTCTTGTTCTTGATTATTTCTTTTGCTGTGAGGAAGCTTTTTAGTTTGAATCTATCCCGTTTATTGATTCTTGATTTTACTTCTTGTACTTTAGGAGTCTTGTTAAGGAAGTCAGTTCCTAAGTCAACATGATAGAGATTTGGGCTTACGTTTTCTTCTATTAAGCACAGGGTATCTATTCTAGTGCCTAAGTCTCTGATCCACTTTGAGTTGAGTTTTGTGCATGGTGAGAGATAGGGGTTTAATTTCATTTTGCTGCATATGGATTTCCAGCTTTCCCAGCACATTTATTGAAAAGCTATATTTTCCCCAATGTATGTTTTTGGTGCCTTTGTCTAGTATGAGATAACTGTGTTTATGTGGGTTTGTTTGTGTCTTCTATTCTGTTCCATTGGTCTATGTGTCTATTTTTGTGCCAATACCATGCCATTTTTTGTTACTATGGCTCTGTAGTGTAGTTTAAGTTCTGGTATTGTGATGCCTCCTGTTTCACTTATCTTGCTAAAGATTGTTTTGGCAATTCTAGGTCTCTTATTTTTCCAAATGAATTTCATGATTTGCCTTTTCTATTTCTAAGAAGAATGTCATTGAGATTTTAATAGAAATTGCATTAAATGTGTATAATACTTGGTAGTATAGCTGTTTTGACAATGTTAATTCTGCTTATCCAAGAGCATAGGAGTACTTTCCATTTTTGTTTTCTTGTAGATGGACAAAATATCTTTATTTTAAAAATTTATGTACTTTTATGTGGTGCTAAGAATTGAACCCAGTGCATCACACGGGCTAGGCAAGCGCTTTACCACTACAACCCCAGCCCAGATCTTTCCATCTTCTAAGGTATTCAATTTCTTTAGGGTGCTGTAGTTTTCATTGTAGAGGTTTTTCACCTCTTTTATTAGTTTGATTCCCAGATATTTTATTTTTTTGAAGTTATTGTGGATGAGGCTGTTTTCCTAATTCTCTTTTAGTGGATTTATCACTAATATTTAGAAAAACATTTGACTTATGGGTGTTAATTTTATATCCTCCTACTTTGCTTAATTCATTTATTAGTTCTAGAAGTTTTTTGGTGGATTTTTTTGGGGTCTTCTAAATACAGAATCGTGTCACTGGCAAATACTGATAGTTTGAGTACTCTTTTTCCTTTTTGTATCCCTTTAATTTCTTTCTTCTGTCTAATTGCTCTAGCTAGAGTTTCAAGGATGATGTTGAACAAAAGTGGTAAAAGAGGGCATTATTGTCTCGTTCCAGTTCTTAGAAGCAATGCTTTCAATTTTTCTCCATTTAGAATGATGTTGGCCTATAGCTTTTACAATGTTGATATGTTCCTGTTATCCCTGGTTTATCTTGTGTTTTGAACATGAAGGGGTGCTGTATTTTGTCAAATGCTTTTTCTGCATCTATTGGGATAATCATATGATTCTTGTCCTTAAGTCTATTGATATGATGAATTATATTTACTGATTTCCATATGTTGAACCTACCTTGCATCCCTGCGATTAGCACCACTTGACCATGGTATGCTATTTTTTAAATATGTTTTTGTATGTGATTAACCAGTATTTTATTAAGAATTTTTGCATCCATGTTCATCAGGGATATTAGTCCTCAATATTCTTTTCTTGATGTGACTTTGTCTGGTTTTGGTATAAGGTTATACTAGCTTCATAGAATGAGATTGGAAGGGTTCCCTCCTTTTCTATTTCATGGAATAATTTGAGTAGTATTGATGTTAATTCTTCTTTGAAAGTCCTGTGGCACTTGGCTTAGAATCTGTCTGGTCCTGGGCTTTTTTTTCTTGGTAGACTTTTGATGGCATCTTCTATTTCATTGCTTGAAATTTATCTGCTTAAATTGTGTATGTTCTCCTGATTGAGTTTGGGTAGGTCATATGTCTCTAGAAATTTGTCAATGTCTTCAAGATTTTCTATTTTATTTGAGTATAAGTTTTCAAAATAGTTTCTAATTATCTTCTGAATTCCAGTAGTGTCCATTGAGGTGTTTCCTTTTTTCTCATGAATTTTAGTAATTTGAGTTTTCTCTTCATTAGCTTGGCTAAGGGTTCATCAATTTTATTGATTTTTTTCAAAGAACAAACTTTTTGTTTTGTCAGTTTTTAAAATTATTTCTTTTGTTTCAGTTTCATTGATTTCAACTCTGATTTTATTTATTTCCTGTCTTCTATTACTTTTGGTGTTGATTTGTCCTTTTTCCATGGCTTTCAGATGCAATGTTAGGTCATTTATTAATTGACTTTCTATTTTTTTCATATTTAATTTATTTATTTGTTCTATTTAGGCTTACATGATAACAGTGCAATTTGATTCATTGTACATAGATAGAGGATAACATCAGTTCTCTAGTTGTAAGTTGTATTGAATCACAACATATATGCAGTCATACATAAAGTTAGGGCTATGATGACCATCATATTCCACCACCTTTACTGTCCCCATGCCCCCTCCCCCCTTACACTCCTGTGAACAGAGTTCCACCATTGTTCCCATGACCTTCCCCACATTATGGATCAGCATCCACTTATCAATGAGTACATTTGGCATTTGGTTTTCTGAGATTGGCTACTTCACTTAGCATGATATTCTCTAACTCCATCCATTTACCTGCCATAATGCCATAATTTTATTCTCTTTTATTGCTGAGTAATAAAATGCCATAATTTTATTCTTTTATTGCTGAGTAATATTCTATTGTGTATATATACCACAGTTTCTTTATCCAGTCATCTGTTGAAGGGCATCTAGGTTGGTTCCACAGTTTAGCTATTGTGAATTGAGCTGCTATAAATATTGAAGTGGCTGTGTCACTGTACTATGCTGTTTGTAAGTCTTCTGGGTATAGACCGAGGAGTGGGATAGCAGGCTCAAATGGTGGTTCCATTCCAAGTTTTCTAAGGAATCTCCATACTGCTTTCCAGATTGGTTGTACCAATTTGCAGTTCCACCAGCAATGTATGAGCGTGCCTTTTTCCCCACAACCTCGCCAACACTTATTGTTGTTTGTGTTCTTGATAATTGCCATT